>WAAB01021322.1:0-27687 GCA_013389865.1 Piaya cayana
TTTTAGGAGTGTTTCTCACATATTTTAATGAAAAATCTTATACCAACATCTCACCACAAACTTGCTTAATGCATCATTCAACATATTTGAAGAATATGATGTTTTCTTGTTTGAAAAGGGGGGAAAAATACTTTGTGGTAGATTGCCCGTTTGTAACTCTTGAAAATTTTAAGTTTGTGAGCTTCATTAGGAGTAGCTGTAGCTTGGATTAAGAGTGGGTTCTGGGCACAAGATGCTACAACATAGAAAAGGCATCTGTCTTGCACACAGGTAATATTGGACTGCAAACAAGTAAGGAGCTGAGAGAAGTTGTATTTATGTGCAAAAGCATGTATGTATTTTTCATGACACTGGTAGCATGATGCGACCAGAGGGACTCAGCAAGCAGAGTCAAAGCCTGACAGTAACAACTGCAAAGTCTTGTGGAAATTGCCCTTCCTATAGTAACTCTTCTGCACCCGATTGATTTCCGCAAAACTTAGTATAGTGCATAAGAAAGTGAGAACAATAAAGCTTTATTCTAGTGTGTTTCTTGTAGCTACAATTGCAGTCCAGGTTTGGAGAGCTCATACAAGGTTACATAGAGTAACTGGGGAGTTTATTCTGGAAGAAAGTTGGTTTTCTTTTGCTTTACAGTATTCTGTGCTCTGACACCATCAGAAGTTCACAACTACATTGTCAGTTTTAGTGGGGAACTACCTCATTGCTGGAAATATGTTATTTTGAAGCATTTTACTTAGTGTTACTTGTGGTTGTCCTACTGAAAAATTAAAGCTATGTTCATTACTCTTAATCATCTCATATCCCTTTATTCATTCGCACAATTCACTACTTGTCTCACACCAGCACTGCAGGATTCCTTACAGCTACTGAATTTTGAGAACAGATAACTTACCAATCACTTTGAAGGGAAGGAATCACTGATTTGATTTGTATGTGTTATACAAATAAAATTTTAAAAATGTCAGCAGATGAACAAATCAAGCAAAGATAAAAACTTGGCAAGATGGCTTGGAGACTGTTTTGCTTTAAAGGTGACTTCTCCCCCATCTTTTTATCTTTTTTTTTTTTAATAAGGAAGGTCTGGAAAACTTGTGTGTGAAACAATGTCAGCTATCAGCTTATCTGTTCAGCAACAGTTCCTGGCTATTATTAAATACAATTGCTGGGAAAAAAAAGAATTGTCTTGTGTCTCACATCTTAATTGAAGACAGGGAAGTTAATTTAGTTTTTTAGGAATTTTTTTTTCTGAAATGTATATTACATTTTGGTTTCAAACAGTATGAGTGCTTTTTTATTTGCAGTACCCTTAGTGCTAAGTTTCAACTTTATTTTAGTAAATCTGGTCCTAGTTTTAAAAATAAAAGCAGTAAATTCTAGAAATTAAAATTTCCAGCTTAAAAAAAAATCTTTTTCCCCACTCCTCTTTGTAGGTTACCTTAAGTAGAGATGTTATGATTATAAAGAGCTTATTGCTTAAACATGAGAAAATGTATGGTTGTACTTTTATGTTGCTTCATAGTATGTTGATGTCTGAGAAGGTTCTCAAACTAACTTAATTTTTAGATGTGAAAAAACTCCAAAGTTCTTGATGTGTCTTTTACAGGAACTTCTCAAAAGCAGAACTATTATTTTTATTTCAAAACTTAAGGGACTTTTTTACTGTTCCTCAGTGACTGCAGAGATATTATTAATATGCTAGAGCCTTCATAATTTAATTAGATTGTGTAGTGCTTGTTTGCGGGGATAAAGCAACATTGTAATTAAAATAAAAATATTTAAACTACTTACAGAGAAATCCTTACATTTAGAATAGTTCTTCCCTGCAGTGTATGTAATGAGTATATACATGTATACATGCAGCATAAGTATAATGTGTAGTCAAGATAGAGCATGCTGGTTACTGATCACTGGTGTTACTTATTGTGACTTCAAACAAAATGTGCTTTACAAATAGCATTCATCTCTTCTTGACAAATAAAATATCCAAATATAAACTGGATACTAGCATAAGGGAAAACACCATCTTTAACCAGGTTGCAAATATGTTATGGTCTTCATGCCATTGAAAGCATTTAATCTCTTGCAGGACTAAAGCAGTTGAGAAGAGACACTTTGTTTTAGGGTTTTTCTTGAGGGTTGTGGGTTGCAGTATATGTGGTATTTTAGTACTCATATCAAAAACACCCCAAACAACAAACCCCGTTAACAAAATCCGAACACTGTGATGTTACTAGGCTCTTTTTAATCTTATTTATCATTTTAGGGAGTTTTCTTTCCTTCTGGTGCATAAATTGAAAAAGAATCTGGGTATATTCATTGCTTGTGGAAATGCAGAACAAGCAGTATGAACAGCAAGAGAGGCTGTGTATTAAAAACCGAAAAATTCTCATTGAAGTAAAGTGAATGTACTGCCGGATGCCTTTATGTTGGGTGGATGGGGTGCAGGACCCCATGCTTGTGCTGCCAAAGCCAGCCACCTCGCCTGTCTTTGCAGGGGCATTTAATGCCTAGCTGGTCTTGGGTTGCCCTAAATTAATGGGGGCAGGGACCTGGATGTCTCAGCAGCCACAGCCACAGGTCATGGCATGCCAGGCTGTCTGCCAGGGCTGGGGAAGGTGCCAGGTGCCTGATTTTGGGGGGAGCCTGTGCTTCCCCACTCTGGACACCCGCGAGCTCAGCGGCAGGTTGGACACAAACCCTTTGAGAGATGCTGTTTCTGTAGGCTCTCATTTGGGTTCTTGCTCAGCAGCTGATGCATTTCATTGGGAAATGCGACATCAGAAAAGCACACTTTTAGACTCCAAGTGGCTTTGGAGCAGCTGTGCTACAGCTAAATAAATATAACCCTCTGTAAGAGGAAATAACTTTTTCTACCAGATATATGCACAGATGGATTGTAATCATACCAAGGCCAGTATTTGCCTCCACAGGAGAAATAACTTTTTAGTAGAGAGCTATAAATGGAAATTTGTGCTTACACTAGCTTCTTGCAGCAGCAATTGAAGAACCGTAACTCCTGCCTGCCTGCTGAGAATGAGATAGACAGCTTAGGGAGTTTGGAAAACTAAAAGAGCTGGGGAGATACAGGCCATGAGCTGCAAAAGCAATGTATGTTAAAATTTATTGGTCCCCAGATGCCTCAAAAGTGCCTGGGGGTAATTATTTTGGAGTAGTGTGATGGACCTGGATAACAGGTGGATGTGCCAGAGGTACAGTAACATACTGAGTGTCACACTATGTTCAGAGACTATAAGGTAGGATAACCATCCCCTCCCAGGGGGGACCTGGTATCTTGTGATGTCCAAAATACAAATTTCATTTAGGATAGAAAAATAAGATATATATTTTTTTAAAGATGGTGAATTTTGAAGATATTTAGTAATTGCAGGTATTTGTCCTAAGATATTTGATGATAAGTAGAGCAAAGTACAGAGCTAAAATCATACACACACAGCGCTTATGAGGGCTACTGTTTCTTCAGGAAGGAAATATGATGCTAAAATAGTGGATTTGGTGCAAGATCAGTACTTTTTTTTTTTCTTAATGAATGAGGGAGTTCTTTATGAATATTTTAATGAAGTGTTGTTCATCACTTCGTCTTCAAATACTAAGATAATTTAATGAAGAGGGAGTTGTTACTGATGGGATTTTGCTTTAAAAGACAGCTTCAAATTAAAAGCAGGTGTGTAGATTAAAACAACACGCTTCTATGTCTTTAAAATAAATGGATTTTATCTCCTGACAGGATAGGTTCTGTTTGCAGAGGAGACCTTAGGGCCATATGATGGAGTTGAATGCCTTGAAGACTAAAACGTGACTTTACATTAAGTGCATACGTTTACAATCATATGTCTGGTACTTTTTTCTTTTTAAAAAAGAAAAATAAAAGTTGTTAAGCTTTAGCGTGGGTGGAAAGAGGTGGTCAGTGATTGCTTTTAAACACAGAGGCTTTCCAGAATGTCTGGGAAGGACATGGTGCTGCTTTTGTGGTGCATGTTTACAGAGTTGTGTGTGGCAGAAGAGGTTGCAGCAGCCTCTGTAGTCCACAGGCCATTTTTCCACAACCCTCAGCAACCTGGTCACCACTGATTATTATTTCCACATGTTGATTTTGTGCATGAAGCTACTTTAGGGAACTGAAGCCAGAATTCAGGAGTTGGAAGGTTAATTATTTCCCTTGCCTTTTTGCATGTGTGTGCAAATTTGCTTGGAGGGAGAGGGGAGAGTGTGTTAACCATTTACAGGTGTAGGTCTTCCCTGTTCCTCCACAGAATGACTGTGGAAGTTATTCCTAGGCTGGTTTGGTGAAATAGCTAAGTCACTGTCAGTAGTAGAGACTGTTGTAAGTACGCAGATCAGCCAGAAACACACAGTGGGTGGATTTTGTTACTGAAGAGTTAGTTCTCCAGAATGAACCGGAAAAGAATGTGTCCATATTTGGCTGAGGAAATATTTATTATTGCAGCTAGGCAAGCAAAGCGTCTTTATTTCTATGGAATTTATTTAAACTGTCTATTCAAAGACCACCTGAAGTGTCATTTTACTTGCTTAAGGTATAAAAAGCTTTAAAAGTTGGAGTGTTATAAGCCATTTCCTCTTAACATTAGAGTTGCAGATCTGCTTATTTTAGAATTTGACTAGAGAGCTAGTGAAGTGATACAGGTTGTTGAGTGAATGACCGGTGGATTTTTTACCACTGCTGCCATTAAAAGCCTGAACCTTTTAAGTCCAGTGTCTACTGAATGTTAGGGGGAGGACTGTGTATGAAATTTTTCCATTGTTTTTTTGAGAATTCACAATCTTTTGAACTCTAAGCAGTTCTTCCAGTGATATTGAGAAATTTGGCACACAATATTCTTTCCCTAGCCAAAAAAAAGAGATGTGTTAATTCCTATTCACCATGCAAATACCTGTGCATAAAATTAAAAGATATGTATTAAGAAGTGAAATGTTTGGGAAAACCTTTTGTTTCTTCGAGGATGGGGGCTGAGAAGTATAACTAAAATAGTAAACAACTTATTGTTTGTAGGTTTTTAAAGTCTGTATTTGTCGTACTGTTTTCAGATAAGTAGAAGTAAAAAGTTATGTTAAATAAACTACTAATTGTGAGAAGATACTTTAAAAAAAAGACATGCTAGGAAGCTATTACCGTTGGATTGGCTGGTTCACATATTTTGAAACAATTCATCCTGCTGTGATACCTTTGTGGAACTGAGTGTTTTTAACTGGAAGGCATCATGTTCTAGAAAATGGACAAAATGTACTGGGAGTCTAGGTGCAAGGGAAGTGAATCTGCAGGGGCCGATACACTTCTGGTTTCAGAAGGAAGATACTTTCTTCTTCCTGCTTGTTTATTCGTCATCTCACCTTCTTCTCACATGTTAGCTTCCTACGTGTTGCAGTGTGGGGACAGGACAAGAGGGAATGGCCTCAAGCTCCACTAGGGGAGGTTCAGGCTCGACATAAGGAAGAAATTCTTCACAGAAAGGGTCGTTGGGCACTGGAACCGGCTGCCCAGGGAGGTGATTGACTCACCTTCCCTGGAGGTTTTTAAGGTGTGGATGGATGAGGTACTGAGGGGCATGGTTTAGAGAATGGTAGGAGTGGTTGGACTCATGATCCAGTGGGTCTCTTCCAACCTGGTGATTCTATGATTGTACTTGACCTCAATCTGAAATTGAAAGTGGTAAATTCTTCAGTCCTGAGCCTCTGAAACTGCTGCTTGAGGACACTACTGTGTCCCTGTGCAGATGCTACTGTGAAGATTTATGCTAACAACAGTGTTACACATCTTGAAGAAGGTGGGCTGAAGATACCTGAAGAATGTGGAAGCTGCAGGTTTAGAAATGGCTATAGTAATACAAACTTAGCCTACTATGTGCAGGAGCTGTGTATGCGTAGAAACCATTATTTTATCTGAACTTTTTTCTCCTTGCTGGTCTTACATGCAGGTAGTGACGAGTATGAATTTTCTTCTGTTTTTTTGTTCAACTGTGTGGCTATGACAGTAGTTTTCTGACTCTGGTTGGGCAGATTGTATCTGCAAGGGAACCTTTTGTGCTGAGTGTTCAAGTTTTTTAGTGAGTGAGAAGAGAATAAAGGCAAGTGTTGGGGTGTTTAGGAACAGAATTGACTTAACGACTTAATCTACTGTAAATAGGTGAATTTCGTCATGATTATGTGCAAATTGGTAGTTGTTCTTTCTTTCTAAGTAGTACTGTGGTGTATCATTCTTTGTGCATAACTCTCAGGGCTTTTTTAATTTTGGTAAGCAGTTCCTATAAATACATAACTTTTTATGGAAAGGGGAAAAATAAGACTTGCAATTTAATTGCTAGCATTAAAACTAGAGCATAAAAACTCTGGTCCTTATTTTATTTTTTCCATGACACTTTGTTGTATTTCACAACTCAGTGTGAGATGGTTCTGCCCCTCCCTTCCCCCTTAAATGACAGAAATCCAATGTTTGGGGCTACAGAGCAAAACCAGGGCTGAGGAGCATGGTGCCCCGTCTACCTCCAAGGGCTTCTGAAGGACCAGAGGTGGCAGCAGCACTTAGCTGAAACAGTCCTTGTTCTTGCAGACCAATAGTTGTGATCTCTGCCATGTTTCTGCTAAAAAATCTGTGTGTTTTTCCTCTTAACTGGGCCAGAGACAGAATGAAACAGAAGATTCAGTTGGGGGTTCAAGGGGTGGAAGCTTGTCCCTGCACAGGTGGGCTCTGAACATGTGCAACTCCGATGCATCTGTTTCTCGTGGGCCTGAAAGCTTTGTCTTATTTGTAGCACCTCAGATGTTGCAGTTCTGTGAAAAATTATTTTCCCTGGGAGTGGTTGTCAGGAAGGAGGTTGTAAAAATGGGAAGAATATACATGTCACAGTAATCACAAAAAGCACTGTATTAAAAGATTTAAGAGCTCCCCTCCTTTTTTTTTTTAATTCTCTGATTTCATGGTGTACTCTTATGCTTACTTATGGTGATCATAAGTGATGTAAACAGGTGAAAAAAATATATCAAAGCGTATCTGCTTACAACTATAAATTAGTATATTTATTCCCTTCTTTCTTCATTTGAATTTGTAATTGCACACAGGGAAGGGATTTGATGAGGTTGTTCAACATGTTACCTAATCCCTAGACAAAATTAATAATAGCATCATGTTTGCACGTGAGTATGTCTGCCCTGGTGTTCCTGAATTGCTCTGTGTCTCATCCAGATGCTAGTGCAGTCCAGGCTAGTGTATCACTATGCATATATGCTTTATAGGTGACAGCTCTAATAAAAGCTAGAAAAATATTTTTTGATCCATGTCGAACCTTCATTGACTGCTATACACTTACCTTAAGTTCGTTACTGTGCATGGCACACAGTGAAGGTTTCAGGGCAGGCTGAAATAGGAAGAAATGTTTCAGGGAGGTTTCATTTGCACTTTAGCCATCCTTAGGGTGGCATTTCAAACTGAGTAAGAGACTAAAGGGGTAGCGCACTACCTGGGCCCCGAGTTGTGTTCCATGCTCTGTTGTAGAACTCTTCAGGCAAGTCACTACACAAGTAGTCTCTCTTACTCTGATTTCGTCCTCTTCAGCAAAGAGGGAATAATAGCAATTCCCTCCCCTACAAAGGCATTGCCAGAATAAGTGGATTAAAGAGTATGTAGTGCTGTTAGATGATTATGAGGCCATGCAACTATGTAAAATAGAAAATGCTGCAATTCAGTTTCTGTACCATACTGCAATAAATGAAGCCATAGACAATGAGAAGACACCTTGCTAGCATTGTCATTTTCTTAAAAAAGCAAAATACAACCTTCCCAAACAATACAGTTCATGCAAGTTAAAAGCTTTTCTCTGCCCCTAGTTCTAGGCAGAGCTTGTGGACCATACAGAGGCATCATAGAATGCTGCATATACAGAATATAGATGAGAGATCCCTTGTAGGACGTTGCCATATATATAATAATGTTAGGGCTTTTCTACATACATGAGTGGCTGAACTTTTATGTGCTATAGAAGACATTGTGATTTTTATATCAAAACAGCCTTAGCATTTACATCAGTGTGTGGTTAGTTTCATAGGGTATTTTAAGAAGTAGCATCCAACCTGATCTAGTGCGAGGTGTCCCTGCCCATGGCAATGGGGTTGGAGCTAGATGATCTTTAAGGTCCCTTCCAACCCTAACCATTCTATGATTTTGTGAAATCAGTTTCTGAGTTTTAGTGCATCTGTTCAAAATGAAGATGCTTTACCTGACATCTTGCAAATGCTGTTTGTATCTGCACAGTATGAAGGACTGAACACTGGACAAAACTTGAGATCAAGGAATTCCAGAACAATAATATCTTGTTGGCTACGTTTGCTCTTCAATGCAAAACTGGCCACTTTGTCTCTATTTGCCTGTTTAAAAATGCAGTGTGTTATGCATGAGGGATGTTGGAAGGTTGAATGAATTGGTGTTAATATATTGCTTTTACTGCTGCAAAGTGTTACATAAATGTAATCAAGTTTGTTTGTGGGGAAGTTTCTTCAATGACTTTCCCAAACAAAATTTGTTTTCAGTGTAGGGGCTAGCACAGTTCTGCCTTGGTTGATTTGTAGATCTCTTCCCAAATCGGGGAGAACTATGTAATGAATGTCAATCTGCTGATGGGAGGCTGGACAATTCATTCTTGTGGTTTGGAGATTAGTTGAAAATAGTGAGGTCATTGGGAACTGTGGAACATCGGTTGAACTAGTAAACTATTTGAAATAAGAGAGTGCTATCTAGCTGGTGTGGAAAAATCCTTTAGAATCCACTAGATGCCTTATGGATCGATAAGGATCTGAGAATCAATCTCAGAATTTTGTTTTCATTGGTGTGAGAGGATCAGGTTAATGGAACTCATACACCTGAAGGAGTGATTAGTTCATTAGCCTTTCATTCATAATTATATTATGTAAGGGATATTTTTTTCTCTGTAGCTTAGTAATTTCTTTTGGAGATGGTCAAGTGATTAGCATTTATGCTTTTATTGGCTTTTCTAGCAAGTTGCCTTGTGACTTTCCAATTATTTATGGCCTGTCCTTTCACAATTGGAAAGGACTTACTATTCCCATTAATAGCAATTATATAGCTGTATATTTAGCAAATACACCTATTCAAGGTATAACGTGGCATTATTGACCAAAATGTTATGATTTTGATTGGACTGCATTTATATTGTTCTAGGACTTGCAGAGTGACCTATATAAGTGCAGGAGGAAATGTGAAAAACATGTTATATTTCTGATCTGCTTAATGCTTACAGTATCCCATGTGCAGGTAGATTAATGCATAAACTTAATTTTTCCTGTTATATTGAACTTGATCATTGTGAGCTTAATTTTATGTTTTACTGTGAAATGAGTCTACTGCTCAGTTTGAAAGCTTTGCAAGACCTCTCAATAGAAGGCACTTTTCCTTGTGCTGTTATTGAATGACTTCTTTCCTTTCTAGTTATAAAGTGCAGGATGAGTGGCTTAGTTGGTTTCAGGTAGGATTGTTGAGCTGAATCTTTAGGAAACTGATTTTGATCTAAGTATGAGATTGGTGTCGCTTATGTCCAGTTGTAGAAATGCTTTGTAATGTCAGTAAGCATATAAATAAGCCTTTACAGAAATGAAAGAGGCTTGCTTTGTATTTGATACAGTATTGCTGCCAACCATCTGCTCTTTCCTGCACTGAAATTCCCATGGCTAAAAAGAGGAGACTGGGTAAGTGTCTGGCAGGTAACATGCAGGGAGCCCTGAATCTGGGGGCCTGGAGAGTGCTCCGACTCTTTAATGAATTATTCAGAAATGGGAACGCTCTCTGAGACTCTGGATTCTTAAAATCTCACTGATTGCCGCTGTGTTGATTGTGATGATTGTGCTTGCCTGTCTCTTTCAGTATTTGTACCTCCAAAATTAGCTGTAGTGTGTTTGCGTGTAGTTGCGTTGTTTTAATGTCCGACTGCCCAATTCATGGCTGAAAACTGTGCCTGGTAACAGACTAGCACAATGAAAAGACCCCTTTAGATTCAATAGTGACCACAAGACATTATTTTAGAAATTTGAACCAAAGTCTTGTCAATGCTGTTAAAGACTGACTGCTTGAGTAGTTCTATAATAGATTAGCTCAGTAAATACTAGCACCTGTCCTGTTGCAAGTGTGTGGGTGTGGGCAAACTGAGATCAGCACTGCTTTAGCTTAGATAACCACTGAAACCCCAAAAAATATTCCTGGCTCAAGTGAGCCACAGAGAGGCATATGACATAAGAACTACTATGTTGTTGTTTGTGAGCTTTTTCCTTCTTTTTTTTTTTGTCCCCTCTTCTTCAGCACTGGTGAGACCGCTCTTTGAATACTGTGTTCAGTTCTAGGCCCCTCACNTTAGGAAAAAATTTTTCATGGAAAGGGTTACTGGACACTGGCACAGCTGCCCAGGGAGGTGGTTGAGTCACCTTCCCTGGTGGTGTTTAAGGCATGGGTGGACGAGGTGCTGAGGTGCCTGGTTTAGTGTTTGATAGGAATGGTTGGACTGGATGATCTGGTGCGTCTCTTCCAACCTGGTGATTCTATGATTCTTTAGTTATTGCTTCTCTATTGCATGTCTCTAACTAGACTTCTAAACTCTTTGTGGAAGAATCCCTGTCTAGATTGCTGGTTGGTACCATTGAAGATAATATTACTTCTGTGACCTCAGAGTTCTTCATGAATATGAGTGTGTTGGATTCAGGTGTTATTCTTATTAACTGATCTGAAGTGGCTTTGTTAAGATGGATGTCTGTAGCAGAACTGTGAGTTGATTCCAGGTTCTGCCTGTGCTTTAAGCCCCAGTTCTCCAGCCTGCTTAAGTGAGTAATGATGCCTGCTTGGTGGCATCAGGGATATCTCTGCTGAAAGCTATGGCCTGGATATTGAATGCATTTATGTCTCTCATGAGGAAACCTCTAGGAATGGAAAATATAGTCTCTATGAACTTTCCCCTTTCTCTTCCCCTATTTGTAGGCTGTTACCACTTGCAAAGCCTTGAAGGAATCTGAAGTGCTCAGACTGTGGTATTCCATACACTGGACACCTGTGTATCTCTGGGTTTGAGAGGGAGTGCTGGAGAGGTCCGGATGGAAACAGCTGAGCCTGTAGCAATCTTCCCTGTTGCAGCTCTTCTTGGGGCGAAGGCGCAGAGAGATTTGGTCTGTCTCTGGACTGTATCCATGCAGTTCTGCAGCTGGTGTGTTTGTGACAGGATGGGCTTTTGGAGTGAAGGATGTGTTGTGGTCATGTCAGCTATGTGAATGCCAGGGCAGGGAGAAGCTTTTGGCCTGCTCTTTGCCGTGCTGACTTCAGAGCCTGCTGTGATTCCGACATGTTGGAGTATTGGTCTCTGTTACTAGCAACTGCTTTCCTTGGCAGCTCCAAACAAAAAACCTTAAAATAGCAGTCTAAGTGCTTACAATTAGAAGAACCGTTAACCTATTTCCAGTGATTAGAATAATATGTTCATGTAACTTCACTAAGCCTCAAAGCAGCGTTTTGTACTCCTTAATTGCTGTGCTCCTTCTGTACTCTTAAGGCTCTCCAAGCCTCTTTAGATGGTGGTATTTATCATGATGACAGATTATGATAGCTAGTATTCCTAACTTCAGTACAGTTTATAAACATTAGCCAATTTAAGAAATGTGCCTTCTACCCATTTTGTTAAAGGGTAAACCTCTACTGTGTTGCAAAGCCATTTGTAAAGATGGGCTTTCCTGCATATTTGTTTACGGAAGTCCAGTTCACTAGACAGTAGCTGTCAATTTCTCATCATTCTCCCTAGAAACTGCCTGTTCTTGCTGTGGAAGGTGAAAAGATGAGTCTGGTGCAAACCATGAGTCTTTTGTTTTCATGAGGTGAGATCTGGGCAAATTTTCGATTATTTTGGTAATACCAGTCAAAGTTTTGCTTGAGGATAAACTGAATTGAGGGTCTGACTTATTTTTGTTGTAGTAAATTTTCATTAGCTGGTAAAGACAATATTGTCAGTTTATTTAGAAAAAAATTAAGGTGGTTTTTTACCTTTTGTTGTTTGTTTAATGATCTGCTAAGCTTCAGAATTCCAGTCTATCTTTTTCCTAGTTTTCCTTCCTTATCCATGCTGGTTTTGTGTATACCAGGTTTTGACTGACTTGTTTGCTGTAAGGATAAGGCTAATCGGCACTTAACAGGCATTTTTTTCCCCTAACAACTTTTTGTGCCTTTCTTATTCCTTTAAAACAAAATGATGTGGAAAATCCCAGTTGTGTTTTGAAAAGTGAAGTTTCAATACTTATACTGAGTTTACAGCTTGAGTTGAGGAAGAGAGCCCAAAATATAGGTTATTTTTTGGTTGTTCTTTGAAATTGCACAACTTGTCTTTCATAGGACTGGTACCCTTTTGGGGTGCATCTATGGTGCTTCAGACCTCATAATTCAAACTCCAAAATCCTTCTCTATAACATGCTATGCACATGAACACATCTGTGTATAGAGGAAATGTAGAAAATTGTGGTGATGATTGTCCATGGATGTAAATAGTTGGTCAAAATATAATCATAATGCATTCTTAGGTGAATTTTAAGACTATTCAAACAGAAAAGAAAGCTGACCAATTAAATAACATCTGTGAGAACACATTTTCACTGCTTCTTCTTTCTTACATCCTTTACTTTAACAGACAAGTATTTTCCTTAAGTAGGGATTGGTTTTCCCCTTGGTTTGATTAGTGCATGAGATGTAGTTAATATTTTTGTTCTTGGGCATGTATATTTTTCCCAAACTATATGGTAATTCCATGTTTCCTGTTATTATGTTCAATGTGGGTAGTTCATTTATGTTGCTGAATGTCAGGAACAGTCTAGGTTGAAACAGTAGTTTGTGACATCTGGTGGTGCAATGTGAGCTACCTGATTTTACTGGCACATAGTCTTTCCTTCAGCATGACCATTGTCTCCTCTGCTTTGTGTCACAGAGCTAATGGATTTCACTGTTGAATCTCTGGTTAGTATAGTAGTGTACTGTAGCTTCATCAGTTCCTAGCCTCTGAGAATGGGAAAGTGAAAGTGGTTCCCTTGAAGTCAGTTATAGCTTCAGTCTTTATCTGCAATGGTAATGGGCCAATCGCAATGGAAATGAGACAATTGCATGGAAATTTGGATGGACCAGAAACGTTTGTTTGTAGTGTAGGTAGGTACTGTAGGTATGTGTTTGCTAGCCCAAGGCAGGCACCTTCAGGCAGCAGTGGAAGTTCTCAGACTTCCGGGATGCTGTTTTCCCTTTTGTTTGTCTGTCTCTGAAGCAGCATTCCTTTGATCTTGTTTACTATGTTATTGGCAAGGGGCACCAGTGTTATGCAAACAAGTAAGCCTTTCCCATTTCATAGAATCATAGAGTGGTTTGGGTAGGAAGGGACCTTAAAGATTATCTAGTTCCAACCTCCCTGCCATGAGCAAGGACACCTCCCACTAGGCCAGGCTCCATCCAACCTAGCCTTGAACATGTTCTAAGAGGGACCATCCACAACTTCCCTGGGCAACCTGTTCCAGCATCAAAACCCTCATCATAGAAGAATTTCCTCCTAATATCCAATCTAAATCTTCCTCCTTCCAATTTAAAGGCATTTCATAGGCTTTATTGACTCTAAGACTTCTATGTAATACAATTCCCTCAATTAGTTTCTTGCTTGGAGTTGTTCGGTGGCACGATTGTTACCGACTTATATTCTTTTGTAGTGAGCTTCTTTGAAACTAGAGGCTTCAGTGTTGGTTAATTTTGCTTGTTTGCTTTGGGCTTCGGTTGCTGCTACTCTGTGGTGCTAGTCCTGGAAAACAGGCCTTTTGATCTAGATGCAGACTTTGTAGGTATCTGTGGAAAATGAACAATCATTTGGGATAAGGTGACAGGGACATAAACCCCTGATTGTTATCAGGGGGGACATAAAATCCCTGATACAAAAACATCTATGTTTTTGGCTTTCCTGGACGGTGTCTTTCTCAGTTGCTTTGAGCTTTCCCCTCAGAAGATAGGTTGTTGTCTTTGCATGGTCTGTTCTCTGCTTTGCTTGTGCCCCGCCTGGTGTGTAGGAAAGCTGTACTGTTATCCTTCCTGTTTAAGGCTTGTGGAGGTGGTGAGTGGGAGGTTGCAGGCAGTCTGCAGGAATTTTGATGTGGCTAACTGTCTGGAATAAAATGTAACAAAGCAAACTTTTAGGAGAGGTTTTTGAGGGAGAGATTGAAGCTGTTTTTATATACAGCAGAGTAAGTGTAGGATCTGGTTAAACTATGTGATAGGCTTTACAGATCTTCTACCAAATATAAGAACTGTCCCATGTTTTCATCGCTTTTTTGGTTCTCACTTAAGGTAGTTGCGATAAGTCCTACTGTTGGTTTCATAGGGGCAAATTTCCGCTAGCTGGGTTAAGTTCCTTGTTTGTGATGCCTTGTAAGTCTCCAGTTGTTAAAACATTTGGCGAAAACGTACTGCATTAGGTGTACTTGGTAACCAATATCCTATATTCTGTTCTTGATTTCTGACCTGATTTGTTGTGTGAACTTCAAAGTGAGTTAGTTCTTCTGTTTTTGTTCCTTGTTAATAAAATTAGAGAAGGAAAGCTTGATTGTCTCAGGACACCAAGTAGCTTGCTGTGTTTGACTTAAATGTAAGAATTGTTCTTGGAATCTGTTCATCATCATTAGAAGTGATTGAACTTCTTTCAGGGGAGATCAGTAAATTGAGTTGCTGGCAGCAGGAAGATTTAGTGGGAGATGATTCTCATCACTTTAATTTGACAGGTCTGTAAGGAACTGTGACAGCATTGTTACAGTTAAGGATGAGAGTGTACATTATCTAGAACCTGGGAACACTTTTGGGTTTTTTATGTGTGAAAATCTAAAATGGATATATTTAAAAGCCAAGATTAAAGTGATGAAAAGTGATCACAGATGATATTCTATTCTTTTCTACATCCTTAACTATGCCAAGGTTTAAGGAGGAGTCTGAATCTTTCCTGAATGACTTTTGCATTTTGTCAGAATTGTGTGCAAATGATCTCAAAGGAGATTGGGACTGTGCAGAATTTAAACTTGCTTATCATGCCAAATATAGGTGATGCAGCAAATGAACTAAGCAAAGCACAGGTCAGCACACCCCCAACAGGTGGGCTGAAGAGCAGCAGAGTTTAAGGTTACTGCAGTGTGAGGCCATGAACTTGAAATGTGAAAATGTGGGTACTTAGTTAAGATGATAATTAAAGAAATGGAATAATGGTGGCTGTTTATTAAATATACAGGTAAAAAGTTTTAAGGGGAAATAAAAGATATTTTATGTTAAGTGGTTGCAGTGGAGTTTTTTTGAAATTTGTCCTCTAAATCAAATAACCTTTTAACTTAAATTAAAAAGAATTAAGAAGGTTTTATAGCAAACTCTCCAGACTAATGATAAACTGGGACAAGACTGTTGCAGTGGACAGGGCTGTCTAAATGATTCTGCAGAAACTACTTTGGGCTGAGTAAAATCTGCTAATGGATGCTCACTGGCTTTGCGAGTGCCCTGCACTCTTCAGATATCTCTGTTTTGAAAGGACTGTATTCATTTGAGAACATCATGTTGGATGCTGGCAGAGACTCTTACCCAGTCCTGTTGTATACTTCAGTAAGTCCTTCAGGAGGCTTTGCCTAAACCTAGATCATGTGGTCTTCTATATGCATTTATGATGCTCTTGTGCAGATATACTGGAGAAATTTTAGCTAAAAATGGTAACGCTAGCCTCTCTCAGTAAAGTGCCTGAGGTTACTTTGTGTTTTGGTTTGGGTTTTTTTCTCATTACAGAAAATACTGCGTAAGTGCCCAGTAGGTGTATGTGTATCTAAATTGTCATTCTTTTGACGTCGAAGAGAAAGCCTTGCAACATGAAGAATTCCGTAGAAATCTGAAAATATTTACAGTATTAAAGGAGATGACATAAAATTTGTATTCATCTAAAGAAAAGTGGAGAGATTTTCTTGCATGTCAGAACTGTTCCTGGAAGTGAAAATAGCTGATGATGTTGCATGCCAAATCTTAGAGTTATTAAAACAAAAAGTTATTAAAAGTTAAAGTTATTAAAACAGTGCTAGGTACTGCCTTTTTGCCTGTGCAGTGTAAAAGAAACGTGGGATGTTGTAACACTTCGATATATTTGGAGGCAAGACACAGTATCTTCTGGGAATTACGGCATCGGACCTGGCTCTGTGCTTCACTCAAAGATCCGAAACGTTCAGGGGTGTACTGCATGGAAGCACACTTAAGCCTGGAAGTGTTGCCATTTACTGCACTACTGCAGGCTCAGTCTCGTGCTGAAATTAAAGTAAAACAAAACAAAAAAAAAATCCCCAAATTGGCTGGGATGATGATAATGTGAACTCATCTCTTAATGTTAGGGAGGGAAGCCTGCTTAGTCATCAAGCCAGCAGTGCTAAGCCAGTGAAGCTGCCATGCATGAGCTTTCCTGGAATATAGTCATACTACAGCTTGTGCATCTATCAGTTCAGCTTAAACTATGGACTATTGGTTATTACCGTGACCTGCAGGTTCTTTTTCTGCAGTCTAATAGTGGATACACCAAGTCCTTTTTTTTTTTTTTTTGGTGGTCTTAGTTAGGATTATTTATTTTTTAATGCAGTTGTGGTAGCTGGGATGTTCAATAAGCAAGCTTTGTTCCAAGTACTTTAAATCTCTTTCCTCCCCGGTGTTGTCATTTTCACTATCTTGAGTTTTGTGCTGTTGTAACTTCAGTTTTCTTCAATCTCTACAGTCTTCTCAAATGACAAGGTAACTATTCTGAGAGGCATGTAATATTTTTAAAGACTCCTTTATGGAACACACAAGTACATATTCCATCCCCTCCTTTAGGTCATCTCTGAACTTTATTTTTGTTGTAAGCTTTGCATCTTAATACTTCTGTTACATCTTGTTTCTGGGTAGATGCAGTTCTAAACTGGTCTGAGTCAGGCTTTGCAGTGCTGCTGGCTCCTTATCTAGTAATAAAACAAAACAGAGCCAAAGTCCACATGAGTGGAAGTTCAGAGGGTTGTACAAATGTAATGCTTTCTCACTAACCCAAGAAGCTTCTTTCTAAAGGTCTTCTGGATATCTGTTTGTGGTAGTTGCAAATCTCAACCACCTGTATTAAAAAGGGCATAAACTGGGTTTTTTTGCTTGTGGGTTGGTTTTTTCCTCTCCCCCCTCCTTTTTTTTTCCTTTTCTTCTTTTATTTTTTTAGAAGGGTTAAAAACAAGAACACTTGAAGTTGCATGCTAGCTTTTGGACAGTTAATCTTTGCATTTGTCCTCAAAGAGTAGAAAATCTACAGCAGAGCTTCTAGAGGTTATCTGGCAGGCTTAAATTTCTGGTAATGTCTTCTGATAAACCTGAAAACTTGCATTATTTTTGTCAGGATGATGTGACTGATCAATACAAAGGCATGCAGAGGCATCAGTGGAAGGAAAACTGCTATGAGGTTGTCTAGTACGGAAGGAAAAATAGCTTGTGATGATTTCAGAAAGTGAGGTACTGTCAGAAACCAGTGTTACCATTACCTCAGGTATTGTTTCAGCTGTTTACTGGTGCATTTGTGGCAGTGCTGCAATAACAAGGAGAGAGACTAATAGTGCTTCTGAGGGGCATATAGCAACCTTTCTCTCTCTACATTTTTAATAATGTTTCCTGCTCTGGGATGTTTTTTCCTCTCCTAATGAAGCTTTGAAATAGGCAAAACTTACTTTGAAATTTTTGTTTGTGTACTAGTTGCAGTTTAGAGAGAATTTTCCATCTCTGGTGTCTACAATTTCTCCTAGAGTTATTTTTGTCCTTTTGAAAGAGAACTGGAAAATAGAATCATAGAATCATAGAATAACCAGGTTGGAAGAGACCCACCGGATCATTGAGTCCAGCTGTTCCTATCGAACACTAGACCATGCCCCTCAGCACCTCGTCCACCCATGCCTTAAACACCTCCAGGGAAGGTGACTCAACCACCTCCCTGGGCAGCCTATTCCAGTGCCCAATAACCCTTTCTGTGAATTTTTTTTTCTAATGTCCAGCCTGAACCTCCCCTGGTGGAGCTTGAGGCCATTCCCTTTTGTCCTGTCCCCTGTCACTTGGAAGAACAGGCCATCACCCTCCTCTCTACAACCTCCCCTCACGTAGTTATAGAGAGCAATGAGGTCTCCTCTCAGTCTCCTCTTCTCCAGGCTAAACAACCAAATAAATAAGCCAAGATGTTGTGCTTAGAGGAAGGAGGAATGCCCTGGCTCAGTGATGCAGGGTGGCAGAGGTCCATGGTTTGTAGCCGGGGCGAAAGGGGAGGGAGCATGGGGAAACAGCTATGTAACAGCCTGAAGGAAGTGAGTCACTTTGCTCTGAAACACGGGCCCATGGGTCCAGTTGCACTGAAGCCAGACTTGGCCTCTGAGATGGAAGTTGTGTAAGCTGATTTACTCTTTGTCTTTTCATCCTCCTCATACTCCCAACCCCACTGTAGCCATATCTATTTAGGGGAAACTCCGGTTATAGGACTTCAATGTGCTGTATGCTTTGGTTTTGTTACTTTTTCATTTTATTGAGAGAGATGATGAATGGATTGCAGGTTTCACTTCAGGGGATGTGTGTGTTAGTCTTGCCTGCTCCACTCAAGAGGCAGTTGATTTTATAGCAGAATGGGTGCAATAGGTTTCTAGAATAGGTTTCAAACAATTTATTAAAATCTTCTTGGCAGTGTGATTTGAAGTGGAACAGCATGTATATTGAAGAGAGATAGTAATAATAGAGACTTGCACTGAATTACTTGAGTGTTAGTTGTTTAAGAATTTAAATTTTAAACTAAGCTTCTTAAAAGGCTTTAGGTGTCCTAGTAGAAATACTAGTTAACAACTAAATACTGTTAAATACTGTTAACTAGTTAATAGTAGAAATAACTAGTTAATACTAGTTAACTACCATGTTAACATGGTAGACCTTAATCCTGCAAACCAGGCTTTTAAATCCTAAGATTGTGGACAGCTTTTTTCTGTGGAAGAGGAGGGTGGAATTGTCCTAGACTGGACGTTTGGGAAAGGCTTGCTCCTGTTGTGTTTGTATCTTTACACTGACAGACATTTGCTGGTGTCTGGGGGCAGCTGCAACAATCTGCCTGAACTTCTTTACGGTGTTACCTGAGCAGGAGCAATTGTTTTCAACTGTTAAAGAAAGCACCTGGGGGAGCAACAGTGTGAGCAAGCTTCATCACCAGCTTTTGCATGTGTGGTGGGCAGTTCTTAATTGGAAAGCAACTGTAGTGACTGTGGGAAGGTGAGTGCTGGGCTGGTACCTGATTCTTTCCTTACGAATGTTGAACGAAGCATCTTAACTGCTTGTTTGGCTGCAGCATTTGTATCCACGTGTGTTTTAAATGTCTGGGAAATGTGGCCTGACACATTATTTTTCTTCTGGAGAGTCAAGGTTTTTTTGTTTTGTGGGTTTTGAGTTCAGATTAAAATTGGATTATGCTGCTACAGGAAGACATAGAAGTAATTGGCCAGATAAGAAGGAGTTTAAGAGAAAAGCTTTCAGAGTGAACTCAAGTGATTAGTCAGAAGTCTGTGTGCAGCTGGGAGTTGCATCATGCAAATACAGTTTGAGATCTGTTTTGTGAAACTAACTTTTTTTGTTGTTTACATTCTTCTAGCAGGTCAGATCTGCTATTTCTAACACATATCACCCTGTTTTTAATTTCCGTGGGAAATGGGACAGACATACATGTTGCTTATTGAGTGAGGGTTTGTATGTCAATTGTATCAGATGAGTCATTGCAGTTTCTTCTCTATTTCAGGACTTGTAACTAAGTGGAGCCTTCTGACCTTTGAACCACAAAGAGTGAAAAAAAGTGGGAGAAGCTTAGGAAGAAAAAGGAAGTGGGTACATTTTCATCTGGACTTCTTTCCTGCCCTTTATTGCTAAAACTGAATGGAAAAAGGAGACTTCTGTGCCTTTCCTCCCCCAGCCTCAGGGATGGGTGGATTGTAAATACCGTGTGTGCAGCTGGGAGAGAAGATTGAACCATGAATCTTCACGCTCAGCAAAAGTCTTCAAGCAAAAGGACTGGGAAACGAATTGCCTATTTTAATGAGCAGGAAATAGCTGTGTCATCAAAAGAACCACAGCAGCAGCTTAAGGAAGGACAGTACTATGGTCATGGAGGGAATATACCGGTCTCTCAGACTATGGAGATCTCTCACGCAGGAGCGTTAACAAGTGCCCCCAACAATGTTGCTTTGATGAACTCTGTTTACAATCAAGATAGAGGAGAATCAGTGATGATGCCCCAGACAGTAGCAGCTGTCAAATGGCAGAATTCACTAATGGGAAACCGGTTGCCAGAGAGAGGTAACAGCCACTGGCAATCTCCACCTTCGATGTGGAACCACAGTATGGTTTTTGGGGGTAACCCAAAAGGACCCCACTCCAATGCTGGAGCCCCAGGCTTCTATGGACACCCAGAAGCCCTTAAAAGAAGTCAAGAGAAAGGAGTGTTCGTGTCACAGCTGGACTTGTATGGAGATGCTGTCCAGCAGATGATGTCCCAGAAGGCTCAACTGGAACAGCAAGCACTGGTTAGACAGCAAGCTCAAATGAATTCTTTTCATCAGATGCAGAAACAGCATCAGCAGAATCAAAGTCTGCCATTGCAGCCTTTCCAACTTGCATTTGGTCACCAAGGCCAAAAGCAGGGTCTTCCTGAATTGTTACATGTCTTTCAAGAAGCCCCAGCTTCTTCCAATCCAGCATTTACTACTCAACAAAAACAGCAAGCTCTTCCCCAGCTACAGCTGTTTGAAAATTTCTATCCTCAGCAGCAGCAGCAGCAACAGGCTGCCACACAGGCCTTCAGTCTGCAGCAGACTACTTCCGTAGCACAGCCTCATGTGGCAGCGGCAGCACCTCAGCATCACATGCTGGCCCACCAGTTTCAGCAAACAGAGAGGAACCAGGAGCTATTCAAAGCACTGACAGAGCAGAACCAGCAGACTGTGCTGCCTCAGACTCAGATTCCCTTTCCAAGAAGGTCACGGAGACTCTCCAAAGAAGGTGTCTTGCTGACATCTGCAGGAGAAGTGTTGGCTTCCAAGCAAGCAGAAGAACAACCTAGCAATTTATTTCTGCATCACTGGCAAACGCATCAGCAAGAAGTTCCGTTACAGCAGCCACTTGAGTCACTGGCTCACAACAAAAGTAGCTATTTACAAGCCAAGAGAATAGATCTGGGGCAGAAGGATGTCCTGGCTAATAGTGAGCTGTGCCAGATGGAAACAGACAGGCAAGCCACAGCCCAGAATGGGAGAGAAGGTGAGGAACAGGCAGCAGCAGCAGCTGATGAAAGCACTCAGAAGACTAATGATGTTCAGAGTGTTAGAGGGGGTGTAATCCAGAGCACACGACGGAGACGGTGTGTTTCTCAAGAAGCCAATTTGCTAACTTTGGCCCAAAAAGCTGTTGAGCTGGCTTCTCTTCAGAATGAAAAGGTAAGGTATACATCCAAACCAATATATCAAGTTTTAGACTAAAAAAATAGGATTGCAATGAGAGGAATTTATATACATGTGCATGATAGGATGGTTTCTTGATGCTAGAATTGTTGAAGTACAGTAAGGGCATCTCTGGAGTGGTGGCGTGTAAGTTCAGTTGCTGTAATTCAAAGATGTAGGAGAACAGAAATCTCATAGTGCAGTGAAACCACCTAAGGACAGTTTATTTAACTAATACTTAATGTGATTTTAGCCTAGGGTTTCAAAATGTGAAAGTTTTCAGCTTAGGCCTTGAGCTGATCAGGAATTTGTACAGACAAGTATAACGAGTTGACTTGGTACCTTTTCACCAATTTGATGTTTTCTTCCTTTTATGTTAAAAAGACTGTGCTTACCTGCCAGGTTTTCAGTTTTAGCAGTTACTGTTTCTAAATTGTGCTAAAAATTACATAATGCAATTTGCATGTTTAATATTTCCAAAATATTAAAAGCCTGAGGAAGCCTCACTTACATGAAGAACTTATACCAGGCATAACATCTGATGCGGCACCCTGTTTCTGAGAATGGCTTGTGGTGAATGTTTAGAAATTGGTAACCTGAAGGACAAAGTCTACCTGTAGACCTTGTGTAGGTCTTGATAGGGAAGAAATTTAGTGTTAACTGATTAGGTAGTTCCCTAGTCTTACACTTTTGGTGTCCCAGCATAAACTGTACAGTATATATTCCCTATGGCAAGATGACGGGATTCAGAGAAGTTAAGTGGTGAGGTTTTTTATGTCAGGTGTGGGGAGGTTTTTTGTTGTGTTTTTTCTCCTTTTAGGTTTTCTGTCAGTTACGGTTTGAATAGGCTATTGTTGAATGTCTCTCACAAGGAGCAGCAGTCCACTTTTCCTTGGAAGTTTTGTTGCCAGAGAGTGATGAAATATGGGTGTTAGACCATGAGCTACTTTCACCTACAGTTTTGCCACCTGAGTCACTGCCCAGTCAGACAAAGGGAAAGGAATTTTATTCCCTCTGTTGTTCTCATCATCCTTTTTCCCCCTACTCTATTTGTGGCTGTTTTTTCAATCTGTTCCTTAGAGGGATGTGCTGTTGGAGTGAGAGAATTAAACCAACAAACAGCGAAGCAAATATCCATAGCCTACTCCATCGCTTGCACAGTAGACTGCAACCAGTTCATCCCTTTTTGCTCTAACTCCAGATGAACAACCAGATTTGATAGAAAACTAGTAGTAATTCACAGCATGAGCTATTTGCTCACACTCTCCTCGTCATTATATGTTTATATTGCAGTATATATTGTAGGCCTACATAGTATATATGGCCTACAATTCATATTGCAGTATGATCATAACATGGTAGCAAGAAAAAACTAACAGAGCATCTTGAAAGAGGCCCTGAAAAATGGAGCAAGGAATTAGCTGCTTGCAGCTTGATTCATAATGTAGAGACCAAACAGTGTTTTGACAGATGCTCTTGTTCTTTGCGGTTATGCAAGCAGGTTGCTTGTTTCTATGGTGGCACTAGCCTCTTCTGGTTTTCAGGGTGAGGTTTTGAAAGATGTTAAAATTATTACCTGAGATGTGACGGATTTTATATCTTTAAGGGGATTGGACATTATGAGAGGGAGAAACAGAAAACGTGTTTGAGGGAGAAGAGTGGTCCGATTCTCTCATTGGTGTCTTTCTGTTACAAACATCTAGAAGCCTTCTTTAGCACAGGTTGTGTGAAGAACTCGCAAGAAGGCCATTGAATTTGAATTATTGGTGGAAGAAGATACATTCATAATTTGAACCTGGTTTTTGAGCATTCTTAAGTATGTGTATATCTTATGTGAAATATACTTTTGGACAGCAGTATCTTTCTGTACATAATGTCACAGCTGGTGCTTTGCACTGTAGCTGCCCATCATACTGTGCTTGCCTTTTTCAGGTGGTTTGAGCCTGTTGCCGCTTACAGGCTGCAGTGAATTCCCAACTCTTAGTTTTAACGGTTTCTTTTCACATGTAACCATTATATGTGAAAAGACTGTGTAATTTATTTTCTTTAATAACGCAAAAAAATTTCTCAGATTGGAAATGGTCATCTTAAGGGTGCCTGGATTTAAATATTCCTTTATGAAAGGGAGACAGGATTCAGTTATCTGGTCTCTTTCCTTTGGCACAGAGCACCAACCACCACATACACACCCCCCCCCCCCCACGCTTTATTTGTGGAATAGAAGTTCTGGACTCACTTCCTACATGGACAAGGTCTGACTGCAAGCTTTACTGTTAGCAGGATGATGCAGAATGATGGCAGAAAGCGCTGTGTGTGTAGCTGTTTATAAAAGGCTAATATGGTTTCTTGTCTTGTCACAGAATTGATATTGAAACAGTTCTTCCAGGTATTGGGTTTTTTCTGTGAATTCTATATTTTTTAGAGAGAACTTGAGGGATAGACAGGTGCAATGCCAAAATGACCAGGTTACTGTGGGTGTCCTGAAGGACTCTAGATCACTAGTTCATCCCTCAATGCTTATGCAAAAGTCTAAATGGAATTGCAACAGGTTGCACTTGCTGGAGTTATCAAACATCTCTCCTGCTCCAAATCGCATCAGAGACGCTGAGCTAGCTGAAAATTCCATAGCAGTTGTAAAAGTGAAGGTTTTGTCCATTTTTTGGTGACTCCTGTCTGCTTACCACTGAGCATAACCAAACAGCTGAGAAACTATTTAGGTATCTGAAATAAATAGCTTAAATGCAAAATCAGTTGTGTCCCTTCTTAGTAAGCCTTAGGTACGTGTGATCTTTCATGACTAGAAAAGCTGTGGTGTGGACCAGAGCATCTTTAAAGACTTCTCAGGTATTCGTATTAAGTTCCCAGTGGTGCCTTCTCGCTCCCTCTATTACTGTTTGGGCATCTTTCTCCGTTCTCTCAGAGGTCATCTCTCCTGTCATCAGTGAAGAGGGTCCTTTGCTGATACCTCCCATTCTTGAAAAAAAAAACCAACACCCATGGTTAACAGATAATGTAGCCAAATGGATGTAACATCTTTTGTCATTAGCTGCCATAATTTCCTCCTTATAGTCAGGAAATCAGTTCCTGTCTCTTGACCTACAGAGATCTGTGTAGCACATGGGAAGTATCTGAGGTTTGTACATTTTCAGAGTTGGTGCTCATTCGCATATTCATGTTGCAGTTACTTGTTTGATTGCCATTCTTCTCCCAGGTACCCAGAAAGTTTGCTAGAGTGCTTGCGCTAGTACAGCTATGTCAGGACAAAAAAGTAGTCTGGTTAAAACCAAGACTTGTTTTGGCAGTAGTCTGAAGAATGGTAGTATGAATGCACTGCTCTAAATAGCAGTGCAAAAGTTACCTATTGTGATCTCATTGCCAGAAGAAGACTCAAGAGCTATCCCAGATGCTTAACAAACCTTCAGTAATCAGGTGATAACAGCATGAATTTCCCTGATTAGCAGAAACCCATGTACAGCAGTGTGCAGAACATATGTGAGCAGCTGCTTTGAGTATGGGCATGACTAATGGAAGTAGGGAGCTATTCCCAGTAGATGACCTGTTTATAGGTTTAAAAAGGCACCCTTCTCTTTCCTGAAGTAGTGGAGGGAGGCTGCAAATTACAAAGAGCCCCTTACTACCTAGAGATACTTGTACCTAATGACATATCTGTTAGCATGATGAATGGCCTCCAAATCCAAAACTAGTCATCTCATGGGAAAGTACAGGTGTGTATCCCCAGTAAAGGGAGGTTCTCAGAGGTCATTAATTCATCCTGTGGTGCAGTCTGTGGCAGCTGATGCCAATTGTGACTTTTTAGTTTTGTGTTTCATCATTGCATGGTGGGAGCAGATATCTGCAGTCTCAGTAAAGAACAATGCTGTCAGACCACTGACCTACAGTGCCACTTATAGGATAAAGCTTTTTGTGCTCTCTTAGCCTTACACTAGTACAAGATCTTGGAAGGAGGCAACTCTAAATCATCTTCATGATTTATTGTATTTCTTCAAGCTTGGCACCTACCTTTTTTTGAAGGCCTAGTGTTTCAGAGTGGACCAGTTTCTTCTTAAAAGCAACAAAATCTACCAGGACTCTTCATTTGGAGAGATGCCGGAGCACTAACTCCAGCCTCTTGACTGAGGCATCTTGTGACAATACAGTTGTGCTTCCGTCAGTATATAGTATCAAAATAGGACTGCAGTCTAGTGTCTTTCTAGCTATTGACATGGACCAACTGAAGCATGTTCTCTTGCTCCTCAGTGAAACCGGCTTTCTTGATCTGTGGTTATGGTGAAATCCTTATGAGAGAACCTGCTTATGCTAGCTTTTTCATCAGGATTAGGTATTATTAATGGGACACAAGAGATTCTTTTTGAAAACTTCACTAAATCTCTGCAAAATTGTGGAAGTCCAGATTGAACACCCCTAGTCGTACTTTCCTCCTACAACATACAGCTGTTAGGTAGATTCCTCAGTAAATTGTGGCTCTCGCTGAGGATGAGTTTGCATAACTAGTCCTATCCAAAGGCTTTCCAAACAGAGCTGTGAAGTGCCAAAAGGAACGCCTTCTACGGCTTCTGGATTGCAGTTATCAGAGTTCAAGAAGGCCTTCTGTGTCCCTGAGAAGAGGTGGTTTTGAAAGGTATACTGTAACATCTGGTTTCTAAGTGGGTTGGCAACTGCTTTTGAATTGAGAGGGGAATGAACATGTGGGTAGTCATTTGAAGGACTAGAATTCACTTATAGAACAGTATCTGCAGCCTTTTGCAGTTTTAATGTGTTTATTCAGTTGACTCACCTTCCCTGGAGGTGTTTAAGGTGCGGGTGGATGAGGTACTGAGGGGCATGGTTTAGAGATTGGTGGGAATGGTTAGACTCGATGATCTGGTGGGTCTCTTCCAACCTGGTGATTCTATGATTCTATGATGATTCCTATCTCCTTGGAACTAAATTTCCTAGGATTTCCCGGAGTAAAAGAAAGCAGAGACATGGAAGCTGCAATCCCAATGCAAAAAGTTCTTGCATGCCTTGTTGATTTTGCTAACCAAAAGTCCTTCAGGCTCAGGTCTGGTTAGACAACAAATGTTAAAGGCTCCAGTTATAGTAAGGAAAGTTGCTTCTGTCCTGTAAATCAGAAAAGCACAGCAAAAAGCTTATCATGGTTCAGTCTTTCTTGGAACAGAAGACTAGTATTTGAAATTGATAGCCTGCAGCTTATGATCATTAGTAAAACTGAAGAACCTTTGTTGGAATTTGTGTCAGGGCACAAATTCATCTGGAAAAATAAAGTGTCAAACCATAGGTAGTGAAATGATACTTCATTATTTATACCAGATTCTAGTAGTTGAGGCTTCAGACAATCCTCAAGTTGTTCTAAGAAATTTTAGTAACACATTTATGAAGTATTCTTCTTCCTCCAGTAATATTATTTCCAAATCCATTTCAACTTGGAAACTTCTAAGGAATCTATTTTTATTCTCAGGAACTGGATTCTTCAGAAGAGAAAAAGAGTGTGCTGGTAGCAGCTCCAGAACCTACAGCTGCCAAAAGTGTTGTAGAATTTGCCAGTTCTTCATCAACTCCAAAAAGACCCCGTGAGGATAATAGCCTTGTGCCTCTTATCATTCCTGTGTCTGTGCCAGTGAGAAAAATCGACTTGCAGAGCCTTGGAAAGGAAAAGTCTGATGATGGAAAGCTCCAGAGAGGCCAAACAAATGATCGAGCTCCTTGTGAAGGCAAGCCTTCTGTGATAGTCACTCGGAGGCGATCTAATCGTAATACTAATGTGGAAACCTCAAATCAGGTATGTTTAGACTAAGAAACCAAAGGTAAGCCAAATCTGTTAGATTTAATTATGTAGCTTTTATCTTTAAGCTTTCCTATTAAAATAGTTTGATTTCAAGGCTTGAATTTCAAATGGATATAGTCTGGGGACTGTGGCTTTTTTTCCATCATAATATTGCCATATATTTGGGCATCATTAGCGTTTTTCAGCCTCACATCCACATGCCTCGGTCTTCAGGGAGGACTTCAAACACCATGATATCTGTTGGAGGGACAGCACAGTGGGATGTAAGCAATGGCAGCGATGGCAGCGAGTTCCTTCCACACAAAGGAAACCTGTTCCCCTCAACC
>WAAB01021323.1:0-43781 GCA_013389865.1 Piaya cayana
TCAAACAACTGTTGAAAGGTCAACGTTTATTCTTCTGTGTAACCTCTCAAGTTTTTTTGTTTGCTCCAGTAATGGCCCTCAACTGGTTGTCATTTATTGCATAAATTTGTCAGTGATCCTCCTTACTTTCAAGGCTCTCATTTCCACTACAACATTTTAGAAACAAAGTCAGGCTGCACATTTATTTATGGTCCCCTGGCCAAATGCTTTGTTGATATTAGAATCATAGAATCGCTTGTTTGGAAAAGACCTTTTTGATCATCAAGTCCAACCATACCTGTCCACTACTAAACCACATTTCTGAGCATCATATCTGTCTACTCATCTTTTAAACACCTGAAGGGATGGTGACTCAACCACTTCCCTGGGGAGCCTGTTCCAGTGCCTGATAATCCTTTCTGTGAAGCAGGGAAGAAGGAGCAGCAGGTGTTGATCTCTTCTCTGTGGTGCCCAATGGTAAGATCTGAGAGAACGGCAAGAAGATGTGCCAGGGGAAGTTGAGGTTGGATATTAGGAAAATGTTCTTCACTCGGAGGGTGGTGAAGCACTGGATCAGGCCCCCCAGGGAAGAAGTCATGGTGTCAAGCCTGGTCATATTCAAGAATCATTCGGACAATGCCCTGAGAAATATGGTGTGAATTTTGTGGTTGTTCTGTGCAGGGACAGGAGGTCATCCTAGTGGGTCCCTTCCAACTCAGGACACTCTATGATTCTATGATTCTATGACCTGAATATATGAATCTCATGAGGCTCAACAAGGCCAAGTGCAAGGTCCTACACCTGGACTGGAGCAATCTGCAGTTTCAATACAAGATGAAGGATGATGTGATTGAGAGCTGCGCTGCAGAGCAGGACTTGGGTGTGCTGATTGATAAACTCAACACGAGCCAGCAATGTGCACTCGCAGCCCAGAAAGCCAACAATATCCTGGGCTGCATCAAAAAAAAGAGTGGCCAGCAGGTCAAGGGAGGTGATTCTGCCCCTCTATTCCTCTCTTGTGAGACTCCAGCTAGAGTATTGTGTCCAGTTTTAGAATCTTAAACATTAGAAACAAATGGAGTTGTTGGGATGGGTCCAGAGGAGGCTACAAGGATGATCAGAGGGCTGGAGTACCTCCTGTATGAGGACAGGCTGAGAGAGTTGGGCTTGTTCAGACTGGAGAAGTCTGTGAGGAGACTTTATAGCGACCTCCCAGTACCTGAAAGGGGCTACAGGAAAGCTGAGTAAGGACTTTTTGTAAAGGCTTGTAGTGATAGGATGAGGGGGAATACCTTTCTATTGCAGAGGGTAAGATTTAGACTAGACATAAGGAGGAGATTCTTTGCGATGAGGTGGTGAGGCGCTGGCTCAGGTCGCCCAGGGAAGTTGTGGCTGCCCCATCCCTGGAGGTGTTCAAGGCCAGGTTGGGTGGGGCCATGGCAGGGGGCTTGGAACAGGGTGATCTTTAAACTCTCTTCCAACCCAAACCATTCTGTGATTCCTATGACTCCGCAACAGCGCCCCCCGCCCAGGAGACCCCGCCCCTTCCAACAGACCCGCCCCCTCAAGTGTAAACCACGCCCCCACCTAACAGGCCCCGCCCATTAGGGGCGTGGTCTCCAACCGATGCCGCGTCCTCCCCTCCCATTGGCGGCGCGCGGGGCGCGCGTGACCGAGAGGCGCATGACGTAGGAGGAAGAAGACGCCATTAGGAGCAGCGGGGCCGGTAGTCGTCAGGGCGTGTTGTGGTTTCTGGCGTCTTCCCTCTCTTCCCTTCCCCCTCGTTGCCTGTTACCGCGTCCTCGGCGGCGCCTTCTCCTCCCCCCGTGGGGTCCGGGTGGCGGCGGCGGCCGCGGGGCGTTGATGTGAGGCGGCGCTCGGCGCGCGGCGCGGATGGCGGCGGGGCCCGGCGCGGCGGCCGGCGGCCGCAGCTTCTCCTTCAAGGTGGTGCTGCTCGGGGAGGGCTGCGTGGGGAAAACCTCCCTGGTGCTGCGCTACTGCGAGAACAAGTTCAACGACAAGCACATTACCACCCTGCAGGTGCGAGGGTTTGGGGTGGCTGTGTGTGTGTGTCTGTTGCCTTTCTCTCTTTCCATCACGCACCTTCTGGGCTTGCTGTCCAATGCCATCCCGCCCATGGGTCGCCCTGTGGACCCTACTGGCCCACCTCTTCCATTCTGGGGCTGCTGGAGTCTTGCTCTATAAACCCGCACCAGGTTTTGGTGCTGTCCTGTTTACTGTAGACGGAGTGACTGCTGTCCCGCTTTAAATGGTGTCTGTCCCCTACAAAGTTTGCTGGAAGATGATTTTCTGGTTCTTTCAGCTTCAGGCTTAAGTTTTTAGTACTTAAAGGCCTGTTCTGAATACTAACTGCTCATTTTTCCCAGTTACTTATATGAACATCTTCATTTGAAGCTTGGGAGGCATCATTTGAAAGTGTTGTTATTGTAGTCACTGGTAGTGGACTATGACTAAGTGTTTTGGACCAGCTGTGTTTCTGTTGATTATAGTTGCCCTCATATTCTCAGATCTGAACACTTGAACTGCCTGTTTAAAGAGAACAACAAAATGGTTTGAAATTAAGGCTTATGATTTAATAGCAGAAAAGATTCTAAAGGCTCATTTGATTTTCATGTTGTTTCTCTAATTTTGTCCTGATTCTCTGTCTGCTAATATGTAAAACCCAAGAAAGTGATGTTCCACTTATGAAGTGTGACAGGTTGTCTTCTTGACAATTACGTTTTTTTTCAGTTACCTGCTAGTGCTTGATGGCATAGATACTGTCCTTCAAAATGATTATAATGCACATGGCCTTAGAAAACAGGCTTTAAACTTTGTGCTGTGGGTTATATGTTAAAGTCTTCTGGGATGTCTGTTTAACCTTTTTACTTGCAGGTAGGCCAGTTGCAAGGCATCTTTCTTAGAGGTTGTGAGCATGGGTATGGAAGTGTGGTTTTAGCACTGTAATGAGTACTACTTTTAATACTTCTTTTTTTTTTTTGTAAATAAAAGATACAAATCCTGCCACCACTTGGGCCACTACTAGAGTTTGAACTGCTTTTTAGGTTCTGTGAAGTACAGAATAAAGAGTAGATGTTGCTGAAGATTAGCCTTAGGGTAGTTGTGCACTATTCCTGTGTATTTAGGGGAAGATTCTTGTGGGCTGGTTATCTGACAGATGCTTAATAGGGAAACTTTCCCTTAAAACCAAAGGAGCATTAGACAGGCACTAGAAACAATACTGTTTAAATGTTTCAAAACCAGGTACCTTTGCTCCAACTTTGCTATGAAGTGCTGAAAAGAGGGTTTTTTAAACTTTGTTACCCTATATTCATATTCTGCTGTTGAATGAACCTATTGGTAGGTGTGGTCTTACTAGGCATGGTGTGGTGTTTACGGCAAGCTGATGGTCGCACTAATTGCTGTAGATATAATTGGTATTTCCTACTGTACAGAAACAACTGGTAGCTTGTAGGTGTCAAGCTAGTAAGCAGTTAAACATTTGAAATACATCAAAATGATTGTTTAGCTGAATTCTTACATCCCATATAGAAAGAGTGAAGCTGAGTAGTTTGCCATATGATGCAGGTCAGTGCTTTTTTGTTAATAATGTTCTGTATACCTCTAGTAAAATTAGAAGCAAAATGTGAGTTGGAACACAGACTTGAGTCACAAATGTCATGAAATGGACCTTTAAGGAGCTCCAAAATGTCAACAGGGAAATGTCTCTAGTTACTATGGCTTGAGGTGTTTTGGTTTTGACTAGGCGGAAGGGAGTGTTTGTATTTATAGAGGAGTAGGAGCATATGCTCACACTTCATGCGGTTTCTGATTGCTACCTGTATCTCTTAAATGACTGCACTGTGTTTCTCAGCTCATTTGCTTTTCTGTTCTGAGCTTCCTTAGCCACATACGTATTGTATTGATTGTAAAATACAATTTTAGAAAGTTTTAGTAAGTTCTTCTACTAGCAAATTAAAACTTCCCTTAAAATAAGATAAGGAGGAACTAGGAAATCTGATTAAACAATGCAGTAACATTTTTGCTTTCAGATTGAAGGCTTTATCTGATAAAGCAGTTTTGTTTCTTGGCATCAGTTAAAAGGGTTGTGCCAAACGACTTTTGTTCCAATAAAACCAAAATTAGATACTTGGCTCCTGATTCAGCAAAGGAGCCACAGTGATGAAAGACATGAAAAGATCAGTAGGTACCGAGACTAGAGGCTCTCTATCCACAGTGATTTCTGACTTGGAAAAAAGAAAGTACTGTGTAATGCTTTTTTCCAATATGATTGCAACAAAAAAGGGTGGTGAGACTGTAGACTTCTGGAAGCTTTATTTAGTAGTGTTGGCTGGTGCTTCCTGCAGTGTGAACCCAGTGATGGGGGGGAATACAGGAAGTCTTTACATTGATTGGTGTAGCCTTCTTACCTACTATACATACATGCTTTCCTATCCCAATTCTAACACTTGAGTATTATTCTAATTTGAAGTTAATCTGTGTACACTCATAGGAGAGTTTCTTCTGTGCTATAACAGAAGGGAGCTGTTTCTGTCTTCTCCATGCCCCACTTCCGTAATTGCTAGCTAGAGGGAAATGGTGAACTGGAACTTCCTTTGAGGTTAGGAGGCTGCTGGGATGTATTGCTGTTACGTTAGCTTCAAGTCATGTACTTTATTTCAGTTTGCAGGTCATCAATATCTTAAGATGGTTACTGATTGACAGAAAAAATTATCTAAAATGAAGTAAAAAAACTGATGGAAGGAAAGCTAGGGGTTTTTGCCAGCAATGGATACAACACCTGTTGTCAGAACTGGTAGGACAGTTAGTTGGTTCCTGTTTGTTGAAACATTGAGGTCAATGATCTCATCTTGATAAAATAATTGTAAACTGTAAATTGGTATCAAGTGAACTGTGCTGGGATTCCTCCAGCAGTAAACCTGTTGTCAAGCTATTAATAAAATAATTGGGTAGACCATTTGGTTAATTAATTTACTCTAAATAGAGCTTTTGTATACTTATTTCTCAAGTACGTGGAGGGCTGCAAAACATCTGAACTAAGAGAGCTGCTGGTGTGGTGCTAATCATGTCATAGAGATCTTGCTTGCTTTGCTGGACTTGCATAACCTGGAAAAGCTGTCTTGGCTGCTTAAGGTAGCAGAAGTGGGAGAGTGCCATATGCAGTGTTAGTATGCCTGGCATGTGTCTGTTGAAGATGAAGCAGTTAAGGGGCAGGTGATGTGCACCTGCTTTTATCTGCTGACTTTCTAGAGTCTTTTACAGAGGGGGGCCTTCCTTGTGTTCTAGTTGGGCTCCTTTATGAGCTCCTAACAGGGCTTGATGGCTATGTGGAACTGAGCTTTTAAAAGGAAGAAAAGATTTTGCACAGGCACATAAAGACAATGGAATTTGAGGTCTTAAAATTGCATTCTCCTTTTAAATCTAGTTCTTCTATTCACCTAATTATTGTTTTTATCTGTAACCTCAGAATGAGTGAATAGTAGTAACCTTGCTCTTCCATAAGACAAATGGAACTTGAAGGAATGTGAGATGGGGCAGGGTAAGGAGGGGGGTGTGTGTGTGCGTGCGTTAAAAGGCAGCTATTGGTTTATTTGCTTTGGTATGTTTGCTGCTGTGGCTGTAAAATGTACTTTACTGATGGTAAATATTTCAAATTTACCCATACCTATTAATTCAAGAATGGAGTCTGCTAACAGTTTTCTTCAAGTCTATGAACACAAGGAAGAAGAAAGCATTTTATCTGTAACAGAGCATTTATGGTTTCTTGCACCATGTTCACAAAGCATTCTGCCCATTAGTAATGATGACTGCTTCAAATACCTGGTTCCAATCTTGTTATTGGGCAAACTTTTAGACAAACTTTCTTGTAAACAAGATACTAGATATAGGCTATTGTCTCTTGTTTTTTTGGATGGGGGCCTAATGCTTTAGGTAGGCTAAAACTTAGATGTTCATCAAGTTTTAATGCAGAGAGCAAATACAATTATCTTAGTCTTCTGTGATTTTGGTGGTGTTTTTTTGTTTTTGTGGTTTTTTTTTTTTCGGGAGACACTGAAAAGTCTTATTGAATGTATGGGTTTTCTAATATTTGGATATACAGGAAAGGAAATATTTTACTCTTAGTGCTGAAACCCAGTGTTATTAAAAGCTGTAGTGACCTGAAGGACTGGTGATACTTGGGGCAAAAGTTGTCTGTGGTGATAAGCCTAATTTGGTATTTGCTCTGTCAGATAGTAAACCTATCTGAGCTATTGATTGGCCCCATGTGTAAAACCTTAATGATATAGCTTTATGGATACTTAGTTCCATGTTTTTTTTTAAATGTAAGTCCAATTTCTGTGAAGAATATTGGTCCAGAAATCTGATCCCCAGGCACTTGACGTGAAAGTTGAATTAACTGAGCAGATTTGATTCTGTTCTGACAAAAGCAAACAGTGCTCAGGAGGGCAATAGAATATCAAGCACTGTAGTACAGCAGATTAATTAAGTACTGTCAGGTAAGCTTGATTGATTATGTATAACCATTCCTTCTGTTAATATGGCCCAAGTGATGGTGAATTAAAACTTCTGAAGTCACCTCCAAACTTTGTACTTTTAAACTCTGTTGTAGTAGAGCAAATTCCGATATGAAGACTGCATGCTGATCAGATAGTCCTTTGGGGCAGCTAGCTGAAAGCCCTAAACTTTCTGTGGATTTTTTGAAGAGAATTGAAGTTTTCCTGATGTTTAAGATTTGCTACTTTGCTGTTAAACTGTTTGTTCCTAATTGGCTAGAATGTTAAATACCCTTTCTGATGCTGACTTATACTATCTTACTGTAGACTGAAGGGGTAGGGTGAATGCTTTACAATGGTTGTAATAGCTAGTACTTTGCTATTTGCTGTTGAAAAGTTTGAGTGTTTCTTTCCTCTGGTCTATCTTATCTCAATCTGTTCTGTTTATTAGAATTAGTGGAATGCTTTGGGGGAAGGCAAAATTCTCTTCAAAAAAGCTTCTTGAATTGCCTTGCCTTAGGCTGCACAGATTGCAGGGCTGACACTAAGGAAGTAGCTGAAGAACAGGAGCTGCTCTAGCAGCAGTGTATTGGATGACTTTAACTGTAATACAGACAGCACTCTGGAGAGGCGTTCTGGCGGCCATTTAGGCTGGTGTAAATTGAACTGCCGTGGTCTTCTACATGTGTACCAGTTGTTTGTGTAGTTAAGCAGCAAATTATTTCAAGAAGCTGATCTGGCCTGTGACACTTGGCAAATGAACGTAACGCTTAGTTGGTTCAGTGCCTGGGCAGTGTTCATACAGAGAGCTCATGTTGAGCTGCTGCAGTCCAGCCTAACATAATCTGTAATGAATGTGTCATAAAATATCACTCAATACTTGCCTGTATCCAAATGCAGGTTGAGGCAAAATAGAAAGAAAAACTGAACATAACTTAAGGCAAAAGACAGGTTAATCCTTGAAACTGAGTTTTCTGATGTTAACTTGTTACTGCTACTGTTCAGAAGGGTGTGGGGAAGAGGTTCCTAAGGTATTAACTACTACAGACCCTATTTCAGCTTATTAAACTTTTAATAAATGGTAACACTTTTTAGCCACCTAGGTCTACACTTGGTAACAAAGGTGCTGTTTGAAGATGTGGGCCATCTTGAATTACTGAAATTAGACTAACCTTGCAGTGTGCTCTGGTCCTGTAAAATGTTTTCAGAAGGTGATGTAGTAGAATTTTTTAAAGCAGTTTATATGCTTATTCTGAGCCTTTTCTTATCTTACCACTTGCTTTCCATTTGTGCATCAGCTGAGAAGCATATCCTGAGCTTTCAGGAATAGGGAGGGCCGGGGGGAGGTGATGACATGGGATGGACATACATGGGCAACAAAACCTCCGAGACAAACCAAACTACTGACTCAAAGTCTCCCAAAACAGATGAAGAGTTGTGGGCTTGCTTCAAAAAAGGGAGGAGATGCAGACAAGGGAACTTGCAGAAAACTGGTGTTCTGAGACCTTTTGCAAGGAAATCAGATTATTTTGGGTTTTTTTTTCTGGATAGTGAGCTACTTTACCTAATTCCTGAAAATTAAAAATCCTGCTAGGCTAGTTCTTACCCAAACTTCACGTACTACTGTGGAATGCTTAGATTTACCAGTGTTGCAAGTTCAGACTCTTTCCACACAACCCTCCTGTCCTTCCCAAATCATTCCAAACAACAGCAAAAAGATGTAGTAAATGATTGGCTTAAGCCAAATTTATTTAGAATAGACTGCTGGTAAACTGTAGGGAAATGTCTAACTGACTTAGTATTGACTGAGCCTTCTGGCTTAAAGAGTATTTTGATCTAGAAATCTGTCTTTTATTGTTTCAGACACTTTTATTAGTAAATTAATCTGGAGTCAAATGAGACGTTTGTGTGTTAAACCTAATGCTAATCTGTTTTGCTTTCCAGGCATCTTTTCTTACAAAGAAGCTAAATATTGGTGGGAAAAGAGTAAACCTTGCAATATGGGTATGTTCACTTTCCTGATTTTTCTTCCCTACTTAAATAGAATATTTTCCTGATAAATTACTTAGGTTTACTAGAACTCAGATGTTAGGCACTTTTTAATAAAGTAAAATTTCCAGGTATTTAGAGTTTCTTCAGGTATTGTTTGTTTTGTCTTGATTGCTACCAAGTTTATTTTAAATGCAGGATACAGCTGGTCAAGAAAGATTTCATGCACTGGGACCGATCTACTACAGGGATTCTAATGGCGCTATTCTAGTATATGATATAACGGATGAAGACTCTTTTCAAAAGGTACTGGAAAGATTTGTACCACTGTGTGGTATGTAAAAATGATTTAAAGATTATCTGTAACGTGAGTGTGTAAAGTCATATTGAGTCTCCTGTTTACAGCAGTAGCAATATACATTGTTTCTGCAAGTTTAGACCATATAACTGAAGTATACATTTTATCAGTATTCTTTTGAAGGCTGACTTTTACAGTCCATGACACTTTTAGCAGGGTTATTCAAAGAATATTGGTGAACTAGATGTACGAGTTAACTATGACAGCCCATAAACATAAACCAGTACTGTTTTGGTGTTATGCAATACTGATCTCTACTGTATAAACTAAATTACTAAAAGATATTAAGTGACATGACCTTTTACAGAACAGAACTCTGAAATTGGAATATATGATAGCGGAAACATGATTTCCTCAGTGATAACAGAAATTTGCACTTTAAATCATTACCAAACCCCGAAATGTGAAGGCTAATTATTTTAGAGCAATGTTAGCTGATCAGTCTGAACAGGTGAGGTTTCCAACCCTGTGTCAAATTAGTGCTACCACTCTATAGGATGTTGCAGTTCAAAACTGGTGACACTCTTTCCAAAAGTGAGTTGGTCTCAGATTAGCTTGTAGCAAAACCAGTAGGACTTCTGCGTAGAGGAGTCAGAAACTGTGGTTCTACAGGCAAGGCTTGGGTAAGCTGTGGTAGAAGTAGTCTAAGGGTATAGTTCCACAACAGCTTAGGTAATTTAAATAGTCTGATACAAGGCAAGTAAAGGACTTGTGCTAGCAGTCAAACTCTTGCCCCACATCTGCAGAGTTGTGATGACTTGTGAGTACTACTTCAACTTCTCTTTTGTGCTGAGCCCTCCTTAGTAAAATTCTGTGGTATCAAACCACTTAAATTCTCAGAAAAAAGTAGGTGTTAATTTGTATAAGTTATTGCATAACTTTATATCATTTATCATAATTATTTTTGAGTTCTTGAAGTGAATGCTTCTCTTCACGATTTAAATTAAAATATCAGTCCCTAAGTCAATGCAGTGATCACACAACTTCAAAGTGTGACAGTAGAATTCGTAGCAGATTCTTGATGGTGATGTAACATTCTTTTCTGATCTGTTCTCTCAGTGAAAAACCTTCTGTTATAATCTAACCTGAACAGCTCAGTTCAGGTACCTCTACTTTTAAAATAGTCTTTGTGATCTGTCAGTAATGTCCTGTTGGTAAAAGATTTCATGCCTGTCCTGAAGTGGCCAATGCAGTGAACTTATTCTTTGGAGTGGGGCTAATGTGATGTGTTCAGTTAGAAAATTTGGTTTAATTATTCTAGAAATTTAAGTAATTTGCTGTAATTTCAACTGCAAACTAAAAATGGCTGAAAAAAGGCCATGTGTAGCTATCTACTTTATCTGTTTTATCCATAAGTTTCTCTAAACCTGTTTATTTGAAGTTCAGAGTAAATGGTTAATGAAGGAAATGCACCAGTTCAGCAGTGCCTAAGCTAGTAGTATAACACATAAGTAACTTAGCTTTGTTCTTTTTGCAGGTAAAAAACTGGGTTAAGGAATTAAGAAAAATGTTGGGAAACGAAATCTGTTTATGTATAGTAGGTAAGCCTTCTTTAATATGTAATTCTAATAACTGTATCAGAAATGTTTTTTGATTAATAGCATCTTGAAGTACTGCTTTGGCAGCTTCTGTATGTGTTAATCTGATGTTTAAAATTCAGTTGGAGCTAGAAGTTTCAGTAGTTGACATTGAGGAAAACAAGTTAGTTGAATGCAAGTTGTTTAATGCTACACCATGTCAGAAGTATGTGGTACATACACCTGCAGAGTGTAGTTGAAGAAAGAGATACAAACCTCAAATGTGTATTGACCTTCTTCCAAGTATTCGGAGGTCTTTTTTTATTCTGTAGCATAGACTGGATGCTTGTCTGTTTTCATTATAAGTGCTTGGAAGTTGGAAAGAATCATTAGAGCTTGGATAATTCAATGCAAACAGAATGCAACAGAAATATTGTGCTTAGGTGATTAAAACACTTTCAGGAAGATAGATACATGCATATTCTAAAAAAAACTGCTTCTGCAGCACAGATAAGCTGCTAATAAATCACAAGAAAAGCAGAAGGCTGAATCAGTGGCTTATATGGAGGTATTTGAATGTCTTGATCTCTATAGAAGCAGAACTTCATCTTCATTGCCAGTAAATGCTTGAGTGAAAGGGAATTCTTAAGTCAGTGTTGTGCTGCTAATTGAGACCTGTGTAAAAGTCAGTCTTTACTTGTATGGCTTGTAAGAAAATGGTGGGGTACAATGATTGCATGACTGCTTTCTTTTGTGGAATTTTAGAGTACAAGGACTTAAATGATTAACCTATTTCCAACAGGTAACAAAATAGACTTGGAAAAAGAAAGACATGTTTCAGTACAAGAAGCAGAAACGTAAGTCACACCAGTTATTAATAGAAGCAGTCACTGCAAAATTATGCTTGAGTACTGGACTTGTGATGCTGTTAACGACTGGCAGGAATAAACCAGCAGTGCCTAGCTGGCTGCTGTGTTAAGTGTTCTGTTAGTATCTGAGTCCTGGAATGTCTGTAGTGACCAAAGTGTAACTCGAGAGTTGTATGTGATTGAAATCAACATTTGCAGTGTAAATGTATTTGTATATGTGAAATTTTCTTTATTTCATTTAATGTTTTCCATCAGTTTTAACCACATAATTCTGTTTTTACATTAAATCATGTGTGGATTAACTCTGAATTCAGATTAAAGCCTTTTGTCATCATCTTTTTGCTTCATGTGAAGTGGCTTAGGAAGATTGAGTCCTTTGGTACAATGAAGTTCTATTTCTGCATTCCTCCAGGTATGCTGAATCCGTTGGAGCAAAACATTATCATACTTCAGCTAAACAGAACAAAGGAATTGAAGAACTGTTTCTTGACCTTTGTAAAAGTAGGTAGTATCTAATTTGTTGAAGAGCTCATTCACAAAATGCTCAAAGCTTCACAATGTTTAAAACTGTAGAGAAAAGCCTTGTGAATTGTGTTCATAAAGTCTACTTCAGGCCACTTCTGTATATGGGTGCTTATGATATTGCAAATTCATGCTGTACTTAAAAAGTGTCTTTGTTGGAGCACCCACTGCTCTTTGACTCGGTATGCGTAAGTAGTGATCTCCAGTCAGGCTTCGTGACTAGTGTCACTACTGCTCCCTTCAAACCCTCTGTTTCAACTTCTTTCAAAAGCTTTCTTAAATGATGTCAATTGCAAATCATTAACTTGAAGTTATAATGATGCAGCCTGTATGAAGCAGTCTAAGCAAATGGTAAATATCAGAAAAGGTAGGATAAATGCTTAACATGGAGGAGTTGTCCAATCATTGTGTTCTTGTATAAGAATTAAAGCAAAGCCTTGCCTGCGTATTTGAAGAGTAGGTTGGAGGGGGTTTTGGTGTGTGGGATGGTATGTGTAGCGTGTGGAGTTTCTTGTTGTTTTTTTTTTTTTTTTTAACAGAATGTAATGTGGGCAAATAAAGCTTTTGAAGTCATTAACTATAGGACATTCAAGGTTTCCCATAGTAAACAGGAGCTGCTAGATATTTACTGCTTTAGGAAGAAGATTTAAGTGTGTTCTTGCACCTATGACATGTGTTACCCGAGTACGTACTTGTGCATAATATATATGATAACCAGTCTTGCTGAACTTGGTCTCTGCGTATAACTCATAGATTATGGTCTCAAAGTTTTGTGTAAAAATGTAGTGGAATGTCATCTAATGCCTTTCTTCCTTTATAGGAATGATAGAAACTGCTCAAGTGGATGAAAGAGCAAGAGGCAATGGTTCCAGTCAGTCAGGAACAGCAAGGCGGGGAGTACAGATCATTGATGATGAGCCACAAGTACAGAGCAGTGGAGGGTGCTGTTCTTCTGGATAATGAAAAAAACTGTGCATCACTGCTCTCTCAGTATGAAGACTGCCATATTCCAAGTCACACATTCTTTACCAATGGAGTAATAGAATTAACAGTATTTAAAAATAATCACATGTAACACTGCAGAGACCTTAAGTGCTAAACTAGTGGCATCTGTGACCAGAGAATTGGCATTTTCTACAGTGGTTAACAAAGCAATTACCAATGGCCTTTTTACATATTTTTCTTTAATGAGGAACAATATGCATGTAGAAAAGACCTACTTAAAGGCTTCATTTATATTCTTTTAAATCAGATCTTTATTTAATAACTTATATACATTGTTGTTGGAATGGTATACATTTTTGCAGCTCATTGTATTTTGTGGTAGATTGAATTGTATCACTTACAAAATGCAAATTGATTTTTTTTTTAAATTAGCAGATATTTGAAGTAATATTTTTGCAGGGCCTCCAGAAACCTGTAACTGTCAACTACTTTGATATATTCTGTTCATCCTGTATGCCAAGCTGGTAAAGTACATTGTAAATTACATATTAAATATTTTATCTGCTTTTACAATTGCAGGTGCAGAAATATGTACATCAGTCTTGTCAGTGATTGTGAAGTGAATAAGTCAGTGAAAGATGCAAGCTTTTCATGTGTACTGTTGCTGTTCTCAGGTAGGCAAAATAGAATGAGCTTTTTCGGTACATTCATAGCTACAGGATTTTTTTAAAGCCTTTTCTGGCAAGCAGCAGTATTTAGAATATTCCCTTAGTGGGAAGAAGACGTTTTCCTAGACTGCTGTTTAACATTGAGGTGTTTGACTCCCAGCTAAAACAGTTGGTGCATGCATATATCTTGCCTCTGCAGTTAATTCGGCATCTCAGAATATCCCTGGACAGCCAGAGTAACTTTAACCCTCATCTGGTAGCCAGTAAATCAGATACACGGGAAACTCTTAAGCTGCAGTAATAATTGTGTCCCAAGACAGTGTTACAAACTATTAATGAGCATTTTCCCCCTGCCATGTTGGAGGGCTTGAGTGGACAAAAGATTTGGCTCTAACTAGAGTTGCTTCTGATTTGGAGTGGATAAATGGAAGTTATGAAACTTGCCAGATGTAATTGTAACTTTGTGGATACTAGACAGAACTGAGCTTACTCCTGACTTGTTCTTTCTCTTGTAAAGCATTTTGAAGCCCACTTAAGTTTTTGGATGAGGGTTTTCAGAAAAAGTGTATAAAATACTATCACAAAGGAACACAGATGGTGGTAGCAGAATCTTCAAAATGTTTTGTGCTCTGACTTTTTTACTGAAGTTGTCATGCTTGGAAAACCAGTAAAGGTGATGTCTATGACAATAGAATATTACTTGGCCTTCCTTTTTCTAAAGTGTAGAATTAGTGTTGCATATGAAAGCATTGAATGGGGTGGGTATGTTCAGATGCACCAAAGGAGTAGTAGTAACTAATCAGTCTGTGTAAGACAAGCGTGTTGTCTTGGATCTTATTTTTTTTTCTCTCTGAAATAATAGATGGCTTTGATACAGATGGGTCCTTGTGCATTTTTTCCCCAGACTTTCTGCTTGAAGTGTGGTGTAGATATTTAACTTAACATTGCTGTGCTCTCCTGACATGATTGTATACATGATGAACAAAGGTCATCCGTTTATGCTAGTGAAGATAGTTTAACTGCACAGGCCTTTGGTGTGAATCTAAAATTCATGATAAAGTGTGTACGTGTAGCAACACTAAGTTAACGTTCTCATCCTACATGTAACTTTTAACAATGAACCTTGCCAAAATTGAAAACCACATCAGTTCAGGTTTAAATCAAGCCAAAGGTAAACATGATTACCTTCAAGTCCATACAGTCAGTCTTGGAAGTGATACAGTATTGACAAGTTGGCAGGACTTTCTGTTCAAGACTGGAATCCCTACATAGTAGCAATTCCAGATTGTTATTCAAACTTCTTTTTTTTCAGAGATGGAAACCAACCCAGCCTCAACTAAACTTAGAGTCACAAGGGCTTACCTACACACCAGCACATCTGATTTCCCCAGAGCAGAGCTTGCTGTACTTTTTTGGAGTGAACAAATGCAATTCTGGTCTGGAAATTAATACTAGGTGTTTACCCGAGAGTGTGTTATGTTTGACTACTTTGAAATAGAAACAGTGTGTAGAATATATCTTTCTGCCTGCAACTACAGAGTTTTCCTTCACTGCTTTCTGTGATAGGGGCTTTCTGTGTGACTTCAGTCAATTACGAAACTAGTATCAGTGTTAATACTAATTCTCTTACAAAACTAAAACTGATACTACTGAAATCTTAGATGGGAGTAAGGAAGCTTTCACTCTTGTATGATGAAAAAGGTTCTGGTTGCTATTAGCAAAATATTTTTTTTAAAGTAAATTCTCAGAAGTTTCCTTTCTTACTTAAGCTACAGCATGAAAAATACTTTCTGGAACCTTTCTGCCTAAGCTACTGTTTGTTTGGACATGTATTTATCAACTTTAAAACCTGTATTAAGCAGGGTATCATTATGTTACCTTACAAAAGAAGTCAGGCAAATTGGTTTTCAAGATAAGTTAAAGCATTATGGGTTCTGTAGGCTGATTAACATAAGACCTCAGATATTCATTGTTAGCAGACAAAATACAGGAAAAAAGCATCTTTAATAAAGATACATGAAGTGTTTTTTTCATCAAATATAAAGGAAAGCGCAGATAGCTTTGTCTTCTTTATTTGAGGATATTACTTGAGCTACCTGCTGTTAAGACTGTGGCTTTGTTTTTGGTTGTCTTGCACTTTCTAGAATTCATCTTGATTTGACTGGTTTGTATGTCTTAAGGAAAGCTTTCTTTTGTTTTTAGGAACCAAAGTTAGCAACAAGTAAGCTATTTTTAGTTCCTCTGAGGAGAGTGCAAGAGTACAACTATGTATTTCGAAAGTACCTCTGTTGTGGGATAGAGCCAGACACCTGCTACAGTATGTAAGCCAATGTTGAGCTCACATCTTCAGAGTGAATCTTGACAAATAGTACACGTAACTATAATAAAGGTCTAAGTAACTACAAATGCCTTTCTGAAGCAACTTTTAAATTAACTTGATCACAGTCTTGATGCTGCTGCTGTGAAAACTTGAGCTACCCATGAAACTTTATCACTTGCTGAAATGAAATCTAGCAAACCAAAAGTCCAAACACTTTAATGCACCAGTATGCATCTATTGGGAGTTATTTATGGATATAGTCTTATTTTACTTAAAAGTTAAAAGATGAGATAGAATGTCTTTATCTGAATCAGTTTAATAAATTCAGATGTGTATTACTTGGTGAGTGTAACTTGCTGTTAAGATTGGGCATGACTACTTTATCTGGTTTGCAGTGATGTAGGGTATGATCCCAAGATGGAGGCATCCAGTGTCCAAATGAACTGTATCGGCTGTATTGAAGCAGTCAAACAATTGAGTGTTGCCTTGATTGTATGCTCTAATGTTCACACATACTGCACAGACCTTCTTGCTTACTATCACATGGAAAAGTATCCCTTAGCCCTTGTTTCTTGCCATTTCAACTGTTCTAGATGTTCAGTCTATGGTTCTTGAAGAACCTAATAATTCAATCTCTACTTCAGATTCGAAGCCAAATGAGCAAAGCTTTACAGAAAGATATGAGGTTATGGGAAGTGGTTGGAGCTCAAATGGAGTTCTCTAGAAGCGTTGGATGCTGTCAGAATAAGCTGTTTAAAGAAGGTAAGAGGAATGGCAGTCAAACTGGAGGACAGGTGGAGGTTAGGAGTCTCAACTAGCTGAAAACACTTAAATGGAATGAAAGATAAAGTATGGGAATAAGTTGAAGCCAGCCATCTTTGTGTAGAAATAAGTACAAAGAAAAAAGCAATTGGAGAAAAAAGTAAGGTGCTGATAGCAGGCTGTGGAGTGAGGTGTGGGGTTAACCCTTTGTTGGTGGAGTTGCAGCCATGTCTTCTCAGCAATGGTAACTGCCTAATTCAAGACTTTTCTGAGATGACTTCCTAAGTTGTTTTTCCTTCCTTGAAATAGAAATTTTGCTTCACTAAAGATAATATAACTGACTTTCAGCAGGCTTTCAGACACAGTACTAATGTACTTAACTAAACGTACTAGGCTGCTGATTTACAGGCTGTTTACAGTTAACTGACTTCATTAATCTTAGTTTGCATCAAAGCTTAGGATTTTTTTTCCTGTCAGGAAATACATCTTTCAGTGAAGATTACTTTTATTGTGATTGCAGTAAGGAGTTGCACATGAAGACAGATCCTTGGCCCTAGTTGATGCAGAAGCTCAATTAAGACAGCCCCAAAACTAGCTGTCGTACTGAGCATTGTTTGTCATGCCACTCTCTGAGGGGGTTCTACTAAACATCAAGATTTCTTTTCTCTATTTAGGACCAACCCAACAATAATGTATACTCTTCCTTGTTGCTTTTTGGGAGCTGATGTTGGCCACTGCTTTGAACAGAATGAGACAGAAGAGCTGTTTTGACAGTTGTAGAGAATCTGGGATATTTCTTGTCTTGACTTGGCTTCAAAAATGAGAGTCTCAGGCTATGACCGTTTTGACAAAGTTGTTGTTCTGCATATACCACATATATTTTTGACTTGGAAAAAAGTTTTACTGTAATGTGATTAAAATTATAAACTACTTCCAAACCAAATTTATTTCAAGCTGATCTCTCTTTTAATATTTATTCACTCTTCTTGCTTGTTGGCTGCACTGATCCATCCCGTTAATGAGCTACTACTGGGAACTTTCAGTGCTGGAGGTCCACCTGTATGAGAAAGGAAACATGTTCCCTGCTTGCTTCTCTAGCTGTTCTAGGCAGCGACCAGTCCCACAGCAGTAATACCCAGTTCCTCTCAGTTTGAGAACGTTGTTTCTTCACAAGATGACCTTTTCTTATTTCTTGATGTCATTTTGTTTTTAGTATATGTAGTCTCACAGATCTCTTGCAAGGGTTTTACTACTTCATTGTAGGTCATCTAGAAGCAATGGTATTTTGAAGTATTTCAAGCATTTTCAAGGATGATGAGTAGCAGTATTGAAGAAATCTTCTTCAGCAATTGGCCATATCTTGTCTCCAAACCAGTGAAGAAGAGGTTATTGGAAGTCTTAACTGTGAGTCCTGGCTATCTCTGGTACCTGATGCCTGATTCTTGGTTATTGGAAGTGACTTAAAGCAAAATTGAGAACATTGTAAAGAGCAAGAACTACTTTCTCATCTCTTGCCAAGTAGTTGATATCCTGTGACAGATCCAAACTTGTGTGATGCATCTCTTTGAACTGTTGAAATTTGAAGAAAGGCCTGCAATTTAGGAATTAACCATTATGCTATTCAGAAAGGCAAACAATTTGGGACTTGGAAGTGGAAAAGAACTAGCAATTTCTCTTTTTCAGAACATGAAACTCCAACTACCTAATCAGGCTTTTCTTTGTGGAAAGAGAAGAGGAAAGCATTTGATACCTAAGTCTTTAAGTGCTGTCAGTGCTATTTGATCATACAGGCATTATAATGATTGCCTTGCCGGATTTTTCTCATCAGATAATCTCACTATGGCTTAATAAAAACAGAATACTTTTCTTTGAACCCAGAGAAAATGTTAGCAGGGCAAAAGCCAACACTGAAAGGACATAGCTTTTTTAGTATGAGGTAACTTGACATTGCCAAATGCCGTAGGAATACTCTATTTGGCATTTGTGGATGAAATTTTGGAAAAAAACATTAAAAAATAGCATCTTGAAAAAGCTTCACAAACCTTAACTTGCTCAGCGCATTGCTGCAGATGGAGTTCTCAAGTTCTTGAATACATCTTGGAGTATTTTATGAACCAGTACATTTACATGAACATAGTTCTATGATGAATTAATTCCAAGCCATCAATCTATTAGGGAAACAAACGTCTTTAACATGACTGCTATTCTGTCAGTGCTTAATATTAAAAGTGAATATGCATGTAAGTGGAAATGGACCAATCAAAAGAAGGAAAAATGTATACTGAAACACAAAGACAAGAAAACAGCTGGTAATGCTTGTTACTGTCATCTGAAAATTATTCTTATGCTTTAAGTCAAAGAATTTGAAACTTGATGAACAGTCTGTAATACAGTGGCTCTGAAATTATTGGAGGCTGAGGCCTGGCTTACAAAGATTTAAGAACAACTGAGACTGCAGGTGCTTTGTTACAATAAGAAGTTTCTGTACCCACTTGAGTATGATGTGATGGAAGATGGCTTTCAGATGCCAAACCAGGCTCAGTGAACTTGTTCTGTGTTATGCTAGCATGTACCCTGGAGACAGTAGTGTGAGCAGGAATACATAAAAATGCCGCTTTGATTCTTAAAATCTGTGTTCAGCAGCCCAGGACAGTTTGAGTAAGAAGCAGGTGTTATTAAACTACGTTTCCCAGCTTAATAACAGCCCTAGGCATGCTACCTGTATGCTAAGGTTACAGCAAAACCAATTTGAATGTGGAATCAAGGCTGGGAATTTTCCACTAATTATGTGTTTGTATCTCACTGATACCCTACCTCTAAAATTAGTTTGTGCACTGGTGAAAATTGCTCTTCAGCTAGTGCTGAACTGGACTAATGACTTAAACCGGATGGACATTGTGAGTGAAAACAGCAAGCACCAGCAGAAGCAGGGTGAGGTAAGGGCAGTTTGCACAGTTCCTGCTTTTTAGTCCTTTCACTTGCACTTCTAGAGAGTCAGTATTTATATCCTACTATCTTTGTCAGGAAGTGTGTTTTCTGTTTGGTGGGAATTTTTTTATCAAGAAACAAAAATATTAAGTGCTTTTGGTAGTTCCTTCTCAGATTTAGTATCCCAGATTCTGACAGCATCCCATTAAAAAGGGACTATTAAATGGTGAAGAGCAAGTGTGCTGTAACTACTCCTGTAGTTACAGCCAGCAATCTGAGTCCTGTGGTGAATGTTTCAAGTAGCACAAGGCAGCAGAGTATCTAATGCACCTCTGACAGCCAGCCTACTTTCCCTCTGTTTTGTGACATAAAGTAATTGTAAAACAGTCATCAACCATAAGATGTGCCTATACTGGTTAAAGAAATTGGTTTGAGGCTTAAACTTACAGTAAATTGCGGTTCAATTGGAGCCTTCAAGTATTCTTGACCATCCTTTCAGTGTGTAAATACAATAGTGGCTGACACCATGGGACACTGATTCTTTTCCATGGATTTAGGGTTTTGAGCTTGGGAAATGATGCAGTCTCTGAAGTGAATTATGAAGCAAGCTAAGAGAAACAAGTATTGTTTTAGTAGCGCAGGCCAATCCATTGAATTTTTGAATGGTTTTTGAAGGCTTTTTGAATGGTTGGGATGAAATGCTGCGTTGACTACCCCAATCCTAAAACATTTGTTCTGTTAGTTTCCTGCTCTTTCCAGGAAATTTGCCTGTTGGTGGTTTTGTAATGTGGATGTACAAGCAGTGGGGTTACTACTATTTGTCTTTGCTTTCTGCCTTCCTATCTCTAGCAATGCAAGTCCCTGCCAATAGGCAAACAACAGATCAGTTTCTGTTTAGTCATCACTCTCGGATATCTTCCAACCAGTCTCTGTGGAGGCTGATGCAATCATGAGTCTTTCCTTGCATGACAAATGCAGAACATTTCATGTTTTATCTGCTCCACTTCTTTTATATTTAAAAAAATCTTATCCCCACTGAGAGATAAAAGCTATTGTAAACTTGTGATCAGTTGTACAAACTAATGTTTTCATATGGCAAATCTTGTATGTTTTGGGTTGTTTGATATTCCGGAATTCTATTAATACTTGATATACTTAGATAAAAAAATATCAGGTTCAGAAACAAGAACATAGCTCTGGTTATGGGTATGCAAAAGGCGACAGTGTGAATAACTTGAAGAAAGCTCATCATCCAATGTACTGCTCATGTCTTGTTACGTCTCTATGCCTTCACACTCTAAATACAAATAAATTCTGGTGGAGAAAGGGATTTCCTTCCTTGTAGTTTCAGTTTGTGTACCTAATTTTTTTGTCCATGTACTTGCCTAACCTTGTGGCAGAAGGCAACCAAGCGTGGAATACTACTGTACCTGCATGCTCTGTGTGTGCAAGTTAAGGGGATTTTGTTTTCTTAAAGGAACAGATTAGAAATGCCACTGCATCTTCATTTCTCAGTTTCTATGTAGAGGTAGAACAATTAGTAAAGATGCTATTTGGTTCCAGAAACAGTTCTTACTGGGAAATAAATTGTGCCAGGGTGCATAGGAGTTCTGGCCTTGAAAATAGTACAGTGCAGCTTTCATCCAGGTGACTGTCCTCTTCTGCCCTTTAAATCATATTTACATTCTGCATGCCTAGACTGGCTGTGCTGTTCCCTGCACTGTGTCTAGGTATTAGTCTGAGAAACCCCAGTGGTATGGAACATAGTTATATAAAAGGACGTGCTAATGATTAAACAACAAGACTGACTGTAGGTCAGTACCCCAGGCTGACTTGGTTGCCTTGACTTTCCTTTTTTTTTTTTAACGTTTTCATCTTGTATCTGAAAAACAATAGCATGCATCAGTATCAATCATGCTGAGGACTGGTACCTCTTAGAATATGAAGAATTTGAGAGAAGCCTGATATACAGCTTCCTCCTCAGTGTCCTGCTGCACCTAGAGTCCAGGACAGCTCTTCACTTACTGTCTGGTTGTGATCTGTGACAAACTGAAGTAGCCTGGAAAAATTGTGGGTTGCGTTTGTCAAATTCTATTTGGTTGGAATACATCAATTCCTTTTGAGCAGAAGATCAAAGGGGAAGATATTATTGCAATTTATTTTTCAGCTGTGGGCTTTTTTTTTTTTGTACAAACTAAGCCTATGATGGAAGGACTTGACAGAATCCATGCTTGTTTTCATGTGGCTGAGCATGGGAGCAGCTGATGCTTCTGAATACAGGAATGGATCTTGGTGGTCTGCTGCAACAGCTGTGTGAACAGTGACAAAGGAAGCTGCTGTTGCTATTGTTATAGTAATAATAGATCCACTTGTGGCTGTGACAGCAACAGAAACCAGAGAAAACCCAGGAACATATTCTAGCTGCACACTTACTACTGGCTGGGGTGCTGTGACTATGTGGCAGAAGACTCCTTATTAGAGCAGATGGCTCAGAAAAGAGTGGGCCACCAAGGTGAAGAAGTCCTCCTTGATAGATTCTGTTGTGGATTGATTTAAAGTAGGATCACCTTCTGACTCTTAACTCAGTTGCTCTAAGTAACTTCATTTCTCTGGAAACGAACTGCATGTTTTTGAGACAGTGTTCGTCTCTATAGTGATAACACAGGTCAATGGTACACAGAAAGGCCAATGCTTGTACTTAACTAAGGCCATCCTCAAGCTGGGGGAAAAGGATTTGTACTCATGAGGAGGGCTGAATATGGTAGGTGACCCTAAACTGACCAACGGAGTATTCCATCCCATATACATCGTAGTTAGTATATACTGAGAGATCACAAGGGTCCCATGCTCTTCTGGGTGGCTGCCATCCAATGAGGACCTTGTTTGTCTGCTTGCTCCTGATACCAGATCCGTGTGTTCCTGAGTCCAGCTTCCTCCTAGCTGTGGACCCATACCCTTGTGTCTGATCTGCAGTATTTGTGGTGATGTATAGTCATCGGGGGGTAGACTGGGGATGCAATCTCAAATATTTGTTTATATTCTATTATTTTCTAATTATTTCCATTGTTGTCATTAATATATCATTAAAGCTGTAGCTCTAGTTTTCAACCCATAAGTCATTTTCCTCTTGTTTCTCTCTCTCCTTTTCTTGCAGCGCGTGGTGGAGAAAGGGATTTTGGGGCTCAACTGGCACTACTTTAGCTGCTGAGTTTGGCCTGATGGGGCTTAACCATAACAGATTCCTATCTATGTAGTGTGCAGTCTTGGACTTCAGCATAGAACTATAGAGTGCCCCATTATGAAAATAATGACCTTATGGAGAAGAGAGAGGAGCCTCCTAGTACTATGCCAGCCTATGGGACTTAGTATTGTGCATCATTCAGTTTTGTAAACTGAAATAATGTAAGGCACCATTACAGGCTGGGGACTGACTGGCTGAAAAGCAGCTTTGCAGAGGAGGATCTGAACGGTGTAGTGTACAAGTTGGCTGTGAGCTCGCAAAGGCCAATGCCACCCTGGGCTCCATCAGCAGGAGCAGTGCCAGTGAGTTGAAGAATGTGATCCTTCCCCTCCGCTCTGTTGAAAGAGTTCTGGCACGTTGAGTCTAGTGCTGGGTTCTCTAATCCAGTAGACAGACATCTTGGAGTGAAGCCTGTGAAAGGCTACCAAAGATGATTAGGAGACTGGACCATTTGTTATATGAAGAGAGGCTGACAGAGCAGGGATTGTTCGGTCTTGAGAAGGCTCAGAGATCTTGTCAATGTTTAAAAACACATTATGAGAGGGAGTAAAGAAGGTGGAAGTGGGCTTTTCTTAGTGTATTCTTAGGACATGACAGAGTGGACAAAAACTGAAATAGAAGTTCCCTTTAAGCACCAGAAAAGTATTTTTCACTCTTAAGGATGGCCAGACACTGGAACAGCTTGACTGAGGCGGCTATGGTGTCTCTATCCTTGGAGATTATAGAAACTCATCTGGTCAAGACCCTGAGAAACCTGTTCTGCTCTGCAGTCTGACCTGCAATCTGCTCTAGGCAGGAGGGTAGGAATAGATGGTCTGTAGACATCCCTTACAACCACAGACTTTCTGTGATCCTGTGATATTCCAGCCTGATAGCAAAGGGTCATTTTGCTACCATCTTGAATAACAGTATATTCATTGTTACGCAGTGATATTTTGCAAAAGAACAAGGGAGAAGTGCATAAGAGGGACATCTGTTGGATTGGGCAATTAGCTAGAAAGTACTTCCTTGTCTTATGGAATAAATTGGTCTATGGGACTGAGCTCTGAACCCATCCTTAACAGCAAGGTAAGTGGTGACTGGGATGCTGAAAGCATCATGTTCTGATGGGAGAGCCAGGAAAAGCCTTGTGCAATCTACTGATCGTTCATTAAAAACAGAGCAGAAACTTTTTTCCTGTCTGATAGGAGAAGAGAGTTGCATTGACTGCATCTCCATCAAGGGAAAGTAAACTCACAATGCAAAGCCTGAGAAGTATCTGAAGTTTGACTTTAAGACCTCTGAGAGAAGACTTCTCTAGGAAAAAGAAAGAACAACCTGGTGGTTGTGAGAGAGCTATTGCTTAGTGAACATTATTTTCAAATTTGAGGATGCAATTCAGTGGGACTGATACCTGTGTTGGGGAGCTGCATTTGGGAATAATGGATAATCGCAAGAACTGAGGTGGTCCTAGGACCAGATAAGTAACAAATGTATTTTATTTTAATGCTTTAAATACTTCACAAGTTGAAGATTAGTCCCTTGTCCTGTATGAACTGCAATTTTCCAGTGCCTTTACACACATACTCTAATACTGCATATTCCAGTGATGTTTTCCAGTGAAAATGTACTAACTTTAGAAATACAAGCATTAACTGATGTCCAGTAGTACTACTAATGGGATTTATCTTTTAATTCTTTAATTAATTAATAGCTCCTTCAACTAATCATAGAATCACCAGGCTGGAAAAGACCCACTGGATCATCGAATCCAACCATTCCTGTCAAATGTACAGCTAATGCTGTACTGCTTCCTGTTCGAGTTGCATAACAGGAGTGAAAACTTTTCCTCTTGGGCTTCTTTCTCCTCTTCTGTTATGGTGCTTCTTGGGAATCAAGGTCGTTCTACTGGCATACAACCTTTCTCCATAAAGCTCTTCAGAATGATCTGTGTTAATTTTTGCAGTGTACCTGTGTATTTGCGGAATGATGACCCTGTCTGCGTGTAAATTCTTAAGTCTAAAAATGTTCAAAGACTGCATGAGCTTCTCTTTATTCTGATATCTTCTTTTTGAACTCTGATTTTGTGTATAGATACATAAACCATTGTGTTAAAACCCTTCTCCCCTCATAAGGGGTGTATAGTAGCTGTTGCTCACTGCTAGTATCTTATGTGGAGTTTGTATCTTAGTGTTTTCCAGTTATTGAGTGGCTGTACAAAGAAATACAGTAGTGCTAGCATTTAAGTCAGAATGCATAGAGGAGCACAGGTCAGCATTCAGTGAGACTACAGAGATGCTGTAATTAATTATTAGCATTTTTTTTTGGCAGTGGAAGCACTGAAAGAAGAAACTTTTAGTAGTAGTGTATTACCATAGTATCTTAAGAATCTCATAAAGGAATAAGATCCTGCTATGCTTCTTCAGGGTGGTCTCCAGCTAGGCTTAATGAGTGAGTTTGAATAGAAGTCTCTAGAACTGGCTTTCCCTTAAATGACAAGATTGTTGAAAAGCAGCCATTAACCCTCATTCAGGTAAGGATTAAACAAGTGTTTCAAAGTATCTTCAGATCCTACTCAGAGCAGGATCTTCTGTGTAAGCATGTCACCCTGAGGATATCTCTAAACCTGACATTGGTTTTGGTCTGTCCCTCAGCCCTTCAACTGAGAACTGTGCTTTTTAGCTGATGGTAGGTTGCCTCTGCAGTTGTATTCCTGAATCTGCCAAGGGGTCATACTCTCTGGCACAGAGCAAAAGTGACCCGGAGTGATCTGACTCAACTATTAAGTCCCACTTTGAGTAGAGAGGTGGACCAGCTGATGTACAAAAATTCCTTCCAACCTAAATAATTTCATGATCATGACCCTATTCAGTCCTCTGACAACTAAAGAATTGGTAAGAAGCAACACATGGATACAGACAGAATAAACAAGGAAGCAGTGAGACAGTGTAGTGGCCAGTGCCATCAGGGGTGCTTTTGGTTCATCGACCATCACCTCAATACCCAGTTTTGGGGTATATTTTTCAGAAAAAGGGAGGACAGCTTTTAAAGAATGAGACAATTTGGTGTGCTTCTAAGGCAGTTTTTGACCTGCAGGAAGGTCAGATTAAGGAAAAAGCATTCCACACAACCTCCTGCACAAAAAATAATACAAGTAGTAGGCAGTCTAGCACAGAGTTGACCTGATGTGGAAGTGAGACAGAGTGATCTTTCTCAAAATGAGGAAGGGAATTTGGTGTTGGGCATTAAAGAAGGGTAAGAGTTGGTAGATGGTCTGGAGGAGCTAGATGAGAGGGTTAAAGTGATATAGTCTAGATAAAGGCCTTTGCAAAAGCATTTTTCAGGAGTCCAAAGAGATCAAATAGGTGTTGGTCACTGTCAGGAAAAGGAATGTTATAAGGAAAAAAGTATTTAGCTATGTGGATAGACAAGAAAAGCAATGCTTTGGAGCTGTTGTACAAGAAGACGTCTGCAAGAGACCCATCGATGTGAAAGAGGAGAATCCAGAGAGATATGTAAGATGAAGGCATCTATCAAGCTGTAGGCCTTGGGGATGGATATTGATACTGAAGGGAGAGTCGGATGCCAAGAGAGTCTGGAGGAGGATAAAAACATTCTGTCCTTCAGCTGTGAGTCATGAAATAAAAATATTGACACAATTACCTGCAATGAGAGGGAGTCTTAATTGAATATGTTGGTAATCAAGTCTGAGAGACAGGAGAACTAGAAGAACTTCTCTGTAGACCTCAAGAAGTCCATTGTAGATTGTGATAAAGGCTAATGAAGCTGACATGGGAACCTCAATTCTGAACTTCTGTGAAAGGAACTTCAAAAGAAATCTTGACAAAGCAGTTTCATTGGAGAGACAGAATGATAGCATGCAATGGAGCTAAGCAAAGGAAGTCCCTAGTGTGCATTGCAGACTTCAGGCAGGTGAGAGGTGAGAAAGAAAGAACTGAAGAGGAATGGGATTGCATGCAGGTGTGTAAGTAACATTGTTGCATTGCAAGGAGAAGGAAACAAAAGGAAGGGAAGGGATGGAAATGAACACTGTATAGGAAACCAAACAAGGGGAAAACAGTGCTGGTGCGGAAGACTGCAAAGGACAATTTCACCTCTCAAAGCAATTAATTTGTGGTGATGTATTTTTAGCGTTTAACTTTCTTCCTTGTGTTCACCTTAAAACTCAGTTATACTCTTACTAAATTCAAAGCAAGGAAGCACTGTAACAATTATGTCAATTTTCACTATGCCCGTATAGCTTTCCAGACCCCGATATTACTAAATTGTATTTTGACTGCAGTTTTCTTCTATTATCTTTATGCACATTTATGTACAGTCAAAAAAGGCTCTCACAACTTTGAAGCAAATCTGTGTTTCTGTGGTAAAAAGTACATTATGGGCGTTAATCTAGCAAAATAAATTTTTATTTTGAGAAGTCAGAAGCAAATTATTATGACATTTTATGACAGAGGTAAAGACTAAATTATCTTTTCTCCTTTGGAGCAGTAAATTGCTTCCATGTCTGCATCTCGTTCATCTGTTTCAAATCAACAATATGTAGGGATACACTACTTGCTCAAAATATTTTATAAGGTGTTGGAATATAATAAATGTTTTAAAAATCATATCAGCAGGATTAAATGTTTCAGGCTTTCAGTGAAACCTGGTTCTTGTTTTTGACTGAAGTAACACCATGCATTGCATGCTCTTCTTGCTAAGACCAGTCAAAACCTGTTGCCATCCACAGACTCTCAGTTAAAAAAATCTGCATGCATATGGATCCTGAACATTTGCTGCCATCAGTGAGATTGTAATTACTGGTTTTTTCCCTGTGATGGTATATAAACGTGTTATGCATTAGAAACGAAGGGAATCTCTTTTTCAAAGTTGGTGCATTTTTCACTGTAAGTGAAGACTGGGTTCATAGGTATTAAGGCAGCTTAATCATGTCTGTGGGTGAGTGTTTTCTTTGTCTTTACACTGTGCACCAGCGGGAAGAGAAAGAACAACATAGAGAATACTATGTGTGTGTTATATAATTTTTTTTTCAGCAGTCCTCAACTTGCAGTTACAATCTCAGCTGCCTCAAGAAGCTGTAAGGGTGATGGTGGAGAAAATTCTCTTTTCTTTTTACTACCATCCTTGGAGAACATTGCTGAGTCACTGTTACTGTCAGTGTTGGCTGTGGAGGCCAGTGTGTCCCTGGTGCTTGGCCAGGTGCCTTGGGGACTTAGCTGTGAACCTGGTGGACAAATGTTTCACTGCGGCTGTGACAGAGTGGTTTGGGTAGGAAGGGACCTTAAAGATCACCCAGTTCCAACCCCTCTGCCAGAGGCAGGGACACCTCCCACTGGATCAGGCTGTTCAAAGCCTCGTCCACCCTGGCCTTGAACCCCTCGAGGCCTGAGGCATCCTTGACTTCTCTGGGCAACCGGCAACATGTTCCAGTGCTTCATCACCCTCACAATAAAATATTTCTGCCTACTCTCTAATCTAACATCTCCCCTCTTTCAGCTTTAAACTATATCCTCTCGTCCTTCTCTACTTTTAATCCCTGATAAAGAGCCCAACCCTCTCTTTTCTGCACCCCCCTCCCCGGCCCCTTTCAGGTACTGGAAGGTCGCTCTAAGGTTGCTCGGAGCCTTCTTTCCAGGCTGAACAACCCCAACTCTCAGCCTGTCCTCGTATGGGCGCTGCTCCCTCCCTCTGATCATCTACCCCAGCAGTTGTCCTGTTGTGTTGCCTGAGGCATAATCGGGTCTCTGCCACAGGCCCATCACCTATGGTCGCAACCCCGTCTCTCTCGCCTGGCGTTGGGAGCTCCAGCCCCGCAGCGCCCGCGGCCTTGACCCCGTGACCGGGCCCCGCCCCCGTACCCGAAGCAGAACCCACGCCCCTCTGCTGGGGAGCACGCCCCCTTATATAGCCCCGCCCCCTCACCCCAGCCCCGCCCCCGCGCTTCCCGACTGTTCCGCGCGCGGCTGTCGCGTTTTAACCCGCCCCGGCGGCGGCTGCTGGTGCCGAGCGCGCGCGCGCGCCGCCCGCCGGGCCCGGCGGGGGCCGTTGTGGAGCGGCGCGGGAGCACGTGAGGAGCGCGACGTCATCGTAAACACCCGTGGGCAACATGGCGGCGTCTCCGAGCGGCAAGGTACCCTGTGCGGGCTGCTTCTCTCCCCGGGGGGCGCCAGGGCCGAGGCCCGGTCGGAGGGAGCCCCGGGACACTGGGCACCGGGCGAGGGAGTGGGTCGGGCCTTTCTGCGCGGGGAGCCGCCCCTGTTGAGGCGGAGGCCGCGATTTGGGCTTCGCAGCCCCGCGGCTGAGCCGGAGGAACGAGGCCGGTTCCGTCTGCGTGGCCGCTGGGGGCGGGCGGCATCGGCCCTGGGGCGGGCGCGGAGCCCCGTCAGTCGAATAATTCGGTAACATAAAGGTTTTTCGGTGCCGCCGGTCCGTAACGAACATTCTTCAGGGGAAGGGCCATGGGCTGCGCCCTTTCGCTGCTTGAAGAAGGATTCTAAGAAAGACGAGGAAAAACTTTTTATCGGGTCCTTTGGCAATGGGACGTGGGGGAATAGTTATAAACTAAATGAGGAGAACTGTAGGCTAGATATTGGGAAGAAATTGCACGCGCTGAGGGTCGTGAAGCACTGGAACAGGTTGTCCCGCGAGGTGGCAGGTGCCCCATTCCTGGAAACATTCGAAGTCGCGTTGGATGAGTCTGAGCAACCTGATCTGGTCGGAGCTGTCTCCCTGCTCGCTGCAGGGGGAGCAGAGGGGCTGGACCAGGCGACCTGCAAAGGTCCCTTCCAACTCAAACCGTTTTATGATTCTGTGAAGCAACAGAGTTCTGCGAGGAAAACGTCAAGAGCTGGAATTCATTCAAATGCCTGCCCTGGTTTGAGGTCATAGGGTGAAAGGTATTGACAATGCTCTCCATCCCCCTCCAACAGATATGAGTTGTGTTTCTGTGGTTTTAGCATAGAAATAATTTTATTCTATGATTCTGCCTTCTAAAAGGGGTATTTTGCAGTACAAGGCTCCTGAGCGTGTGGATCATTTATCTAGGGTTTAAAATCTCTGTGTAGTGTCTGGCAATATGTAGCTAGAGTTACGAATCTGATAGTCTTCAGATTCACTTTTCCAGCACATGGCAGCAAATGATTATTTCAGCTCATCCTGATCTTGGTGTGATTGTGATGAGCGTTGTCTGTGCGTCTCGGAGTGCATTTAGCTAGCAGGAGAATTCAGTAGAAATCTCGCTTGTACCTGTCTGCCATATCCATTTCAAGTGGAACTGGCTGAGTGGGTAATTTGTTCAGCTGTAGGGTTGTTTCAACTTTATTTCTGAGTTCTGTACTGCTGTTAGGTGTTGCAAACGTAAAGATAGACGTACTATCCCCCCAGCTGTGTCTGGCTATTCACGTTCAGTCTTTATGCATGTATGGTTTTGTCCATTTTAAGCTCAGTCTGGCAGTTCATTGGGTGGTGGCAGTATTTTCATTTTGCAACTTTTATTTTATTTTACTTAGATTTTTATCAGAATCTTCAGGAAGTTATTCCCCAAACTAGCTATATTATTACACTTTATATGGGAGACTAAAAACTATTGTGGAATAGCTGTTTGAAAATTTGCTATGTATATCTTACTCTTTAAAAAAAAGAAAAAAGTCTGTTTGCCTGGGACTAGATCTTTTAAGACGTTGCAAAACTGTTCCAGTTACTGCAAGTCATGCAACTTCTAATTCAGTAACATTTTTTTGCCAGTCTCTTTAGATGCAGAGAAAACTGACAGTTGTGTTTTCTCAGACTTCATGAAGTGGCTGGGCTGGTTTGAAGTTTCACTGCTCAGCAGGAGCAGTTCCATCTTTCTCTAGATCTCCCCACCTGGGTGTTGCACTTCTGCTTGCTTGGATACTGTACTCATTTGGTCTCTCAGTGATTTGATTTAGCAAGCCAAAGTAGTACATACAACTGACTGTGCTTATTTTTGGCTGGATTAGTTTTCTCTTGGTCTGGGGAGCACATTGGATCACAAATTGTTCCTTTGGATGACAGCAGGATTTTAGTTGTACTCAGAAACTAGTGAAATGTCACTCCAGGTCAAATGAACACAATGTAAATTGGTATGGATCCAGCATTCTCACTTAAGGCATTTTGTACCTTGATGTGTTTCCAAGCTGTGGGTGTCCTAAATTAATTACACTTAATTCTGGCTGTGTGATGTCGTAAGGTGTTTCAAATGGTAAATTTTGAAAGAGCAGTAGCCATTAGTTAGTGGGGTACTTTAGTCTCATTTGATAGATCTTATCATGTGAAAGTCATGTATTTTAATGTATATGTTCTTTTCTGCAAAATAATGCACAAAGTAATTTCCATGGAATGCTCATGGCAATATATTAGCAGCAGGGGTAGCCTACACTTGCAGCTTTCATGAAGTCTGTGTTTCAGCAAACCATACAAGGTTGTGGTTTCTATTATATTTTTATTGTTTGCCTTCCTCTTTTCTATTCCCGTTTTTTACATTTCCAAGACATCATTAATAACAGTGAATTCACAGCTCTACTATTACGTATTGTGTCTGGTTTCTATTCTGTATGTTAACGGGATATGAATTCCAAATTTGGTTACATTATGTACCTGTATGTACTACTTTACAGGGATTTTTGTCCTATTTATTTTTTCTTACTGTTTCATATCTTAGAAGGCTCACTTTAGTGTTTTTTCTATATATAGTTAACTCTGTTCAGGAAAACTTATGTTATTGCTACTGAGTTCTGGAGTTGTGACTCATTCGTTATTAATGGCCATCTGCACTAGAACAGCATGAGCTGTAGTTTTTTGCCCTTTCTTAGAGTTACCGTTTTTTTCTGCAAGTACCTTGACAGTAAGGTCTTCCATTTTCAATGCTTTTTTCTTTATATATTAAAGCAGGTATACTCTCTGTCTTTTTTTCTGTCTTTTTTTTTAACAGTTTGTTTTCCTTACTAGTGAGAACTGACTCTGGACTCACCCTTGTAACAGAAAACTCTGTTAGAAAATGAGGTTAAAAGTTGTGTATGGGGAGAAGTGCAAACTTCAGTTTTAGTCTGTCAGCGTATAGGCAGTGATTACAGCTGCTCTAAAGACAGTAACGATTTTTTGGTTTATGCTCTTGGATTTCAGAGTGTCTTCAGTGCATGGACTGTTAGATCTTTCTCAAATTACCAGTTGGCTCATGGGCTGTCACTGAAGTTATTTTTCACTTGTCTGCGCCCTTGCTCTTGAAGTTAAAGCTTCAGAGCTTTAGCTGGCCAGACATCTGAGATTCTGGTCTAGGCTCGGGTATTTGACCAGTACAGAAGCTGGAAATGTTGGAGTAGCACTGTAGCTACCACTAAACAATGCTGTAGATGCTGTAGTGTTGGGGGCTGGGGTGGGATATGTGTGTTCACCGTTTAGAGCATTTTATAAAGAGATTTAAAATATAGTCTGTTAAAATTAGCTTTGCATCATTTAGGTAGTTTGGCACAGACCTAGGAGATTCTTTTAGATGTGTATGTATTTTATGGTATAGGCAGTTTCTTGCTGTACCTTCTACTAATTAAATTTGAGGGGCATAGAAACTCTTATTCTGTGCGTTGTTGTGCCATTTTATTAAGTGCTTTATTTAAAATCTTCATTATAACCTTTTTAGATGTTATAATTTACTAGATACTGAATCATAATCCCTTTTGAATATATTGTGCTTCATAGCTTTTCTTTGTGAGCAGAAGCCTTTTCCTGCCATTGCCTCTTTTGAATTTGGTTAGAGTTTCATTTTACTTAAATGTAAAACAGTTTGCTGATAATTCTGAAGTCTTGTGTATTCTTTCTCTTTTCTAGTCAATAAATATTTTTCTTGCAGAGTAGTCCACAGTGAAAAATAGTATCTTTCTACCTCAAGCTCTCACTCTCATTACCCTGAATAGACTTGTATTTTCACTGATATCTCACTATTGTTGTTTAAGTAGCAGAAATACTTTGTGGGTCAAGAAATCTTCAGTGCACCCAAAGTAGAACTTGAAAAACTTACTGTTGTCAAGCAGGAAAGCTTTCTTATGTTATGCAGTTCCTAGTGTTGTGAGTTTTCTCGTATTTGTCACAACATGAACAATACTCGTGTGATTTTTTTTTTGCCCTTGCTGTAAGTGTTGGTGTTAGTAAGACTTTTACTCTTTTAAGACTTAGCAGGGTATGAAATTTTAGGTTCTTAGGGAAGAGGCTGAGCCATAGACTCCGGCAAACAAAAGATATAGAAGGTTATAGTTTTGTATTTGTATTAAAAGTCAAATGTCAGAAGTTGTAGTGTATCTTCTGTGGAGCAGAGGTAATGTTGGTCAAGTAATGTTAGCTTGATAGTTTCCAAGGCACTCAAATGTGCTGGTATCTGGTCATTCAAAGCAGATTATTGGTGTAATAAGTACCATGAAGTTTAGAGGGAAATCATAGAATCACCAGGTTGGGAGAGACCCGCTCTGGGCAAACCTCAGCTATTCCAAAGAAGGAGATGGAAATCAAAGCAGCATAATGCAGATTTCTAAGATGAGTTATATTTCTTCTAGCATAAAGCACAGCTCTAAACTAAAGTGCTTTATTTTATGGATGCAAGGTCTCTTAGGACAACTGTTGCCTTAATTGAATTTATCTTATTGGCTTGTAGTTGTTTCCTTACTGTGTTGCATCTTTTGTTCTGTTTACCTTCTGTCAGAATCTGAAGATAAGGTGATGCACAGCTGTTATATCTGTTGTTAATGGTTGCAGACAGGGCCATTTTTTCCTTAATTTGTAGTCTGTGGAACATTCAGACTTTCTTACTCAATCACTTTCTTATGAGCATGCCTGCTTGCTGCTTCAGCTCTTCAATACACAATGAGGTCCTTTACCTGATTCTCAAATGTAATGAACTGCTATTGAAAAGTTAGTTGAATCAGGATTTGCACAGAGCCATAGTTACTTAATGACCCCAGAGCAGTGGCTGATTCACTGTAAAAGTGCTGCAAGCTGCATCTGTCATGAGAAGCTGGATGGCATCTTGGCAGAGCATTGCTGGCCCCAATCTGTACCCTCTAGTAGAAAAGGAGAGTGAGTTGGATAAGAACAGAGGTAGAGACTACGAAGTGTCTGAAAGATGAGACTGGCTAACTAGCTGCGAGAGTTGCAATACTTCTCCATTTTCTCACATGTCCTGTGTTTGGCAGGTTGTGATGGGTACAAGCAAGAGTGTAAGGCATGAACTACCAGTGCACATGATGTCGGCTGGTACTTGGGTGACCAGCCGGGGCAATACACAGGTGAGGAGAGCAGGACCACCATGTTCTTTGGTGGCCCTAGATCCTAGCTTTTCTTTTTTGTTGCCTACACCCCATTGTCTTTGGGAACAGTGTTGCTGTATTTCACTAGCTGGCTGCACAGGACTGTAAATTGTCATCAGATGGCAGGCATTTAATAAAAAACTTTGCTTGTGTTCTGCAATTGTTAGTGCATGCTGAAGACTTCGTGGTCATGTGTGCCTCTGGCAATAAAAAGCTACAAACGATGCCTGTTGATTGCTCATTGTAAACAGCATAATAAGTTGGATATAAGAATTATCTAGTGCTGTCCCCATAGAGTATTAAGAATGATACCATTTATTTCTCAGAAAATGTTACTGGGACAACAGTGGGACTTCAGAACATTATTTTCTGATGGGCATGGGATATAAATACTTCAACAGTTTTCCAGAACTTTAGCTAGCATATGCCATGACATGTAAACTGAGCCTACATCCTGCTGCTTCCGTATTTCATAAAATAGTCAGTGGATAGACAACTATTGCTTCATACAGTTTTCCTGAATTTTGTGCTGTGGTTCCATATTTTTACAGACCCTCTCTCAGTGTATATGAGGTGGAATAGATGTGGTCTTTGTGCAGCACAGCACTTTTATTGACCAGTTAGAATGAATAGTGAGTTTGCCTTTGACTTCCATAGCACTTCTGGAGGGGAAAAAAAAAAACCCAACAACCCAGACAAAAAAAATCCTGGTGAAGGTGGCTTAGCAGGTTTTGGAAACTCTTGCATCAATTTTCATCCTTTGGTAGGATTCTGGATCAAATGGGCAATAGGCCTAGTTTTATTTTGCTGTCCAGGGAGGTGGTTGATTTGCCTTCCCTGGAGGTGTTTAAGGCAAGAGTAGACGAGGTCCTGAGGGACATGGTTTAGTGTTTGATAAGAATGGTTGGACTCTATGATCTGATGGGTCTCTTCCAACCTGGTGATTCTATGATTCTATGATTTTGCCAGTTCTATAGAATAAAATAGCTTAAGTCATGCTTACACACTGTAAGCATGGACTTACTTGAAAAACAGGAAAGACCTATGAACATAAGCTTCTCAGTATATATTATTTCAAACTTGAAATTTTAGGATTATAAAAAATGTAACAAATCCTGCAAACTTCTTTTTCTCTTTTGTCCATCATTTCTTTATAGAAAAAAAGTTGCCAACAGTGCTTTTACAGTGTTGTTATCTTACATAGTAGTGCTTATGATTAGGAAGCATTTAAAGAACTTAAGGTGGATAAATCTGGAAACTTTTGCAGTTTTTAGCTGTAAGCTGGTAAGATGTCTGAAAAGCTCTGAGTAATTCTGACGTATGCACAGGTACAAGACACAACTAAAATTTGTTGGAAATCAAGTAGCTTTCAAAGTTGTTTAGCTCCTGTCACATGGCATCTTCATTTGCTTTGAATGTGTTGACCTGGGCTTGTGACCGTCTTCAGTCTTGATTGTGGGACCAGCAAGGTCTGGCTTTCATGCATGTTAGTAACATTTAAACCTGAGGAACATGCATCTCTCTGGGCAGTCCAACAGATTCTGGCAAATAAGGGTAAAAGGAAACAAACCTACCTTTGTTTAAATCTGTAGTTATACATTTCATGGCTGGGCAACTTTTTTGGCCTCAAGCATCTAATCAGTGTATGTTGCTTTTCTTTCTCTGGGTTCTGTTTCTACGACCAGTAAGTTGACTGCAGAGCACAGTTTTCTTTGTGAGTGGATGGGTGGAAGGATTGTAGGATTTAGTTTAGATTTTGATTCAAATCCTAGGGACATGTCAGATTACTCAATTGCCTGTGGTGTGCACTTACTAGGATGAACTTGTTTGGGTTTTGTTTTGCCCCCCCCCCCACTATGGGCTCATTAATGTTGAGTAGACTTAGAGGAAATGGTGACTCTAATGGTGTGAAAAGAAATTCAAAGATTGAGCTTGACCCCACCTACTTCTCACCTTTGAAAAAGAGACCATGGTGAAATAGGAGCCATTAGTTTGTTTTTCTGTCTCATAATATAAGAAGCATAATCAACTAACTGAACAGGTGACATTTTAAAAACTCTTAAATTCTTTCACATAGTGGATAATGAGGCCTTTCTAGATCACAGACTTCTGTCACTGAAGCCAAAAACTTACTAAAGCCTAAAGTAGATTGGGTTGCTTTCCTATGCGGGGAGCATTGACAGGTAATACTGATGTAGTGTTTGGGGAGTTACAGTTATTTTAACTGCGGAGAAGGGAACAACAGGCTCATTATCCTGCCTTGCTTACATCTGATTCCTTTTATCTTCATGCACACCAGGGTCTTGCTACATAGGATTTACATGCATGCCTTATGCAAGTCCTTAGTAATTCCACAGAATCAGAATTATTTAGGTTGGAAAAGACCTTTAAGATCATAGAGTTCAACCATAAACCTAACACTGCCAAGTTCACCACTAAACCATGTCCCTAAGCACCACATCTACATGTCTTTGAAATACTTCCAGGGATCCCAACTCAGCCACTTCCCTGGGCAGAATTTTAATGGTGCGTCTGATTGTCCTCCCAAAAGTCGAGATCTGTTCTTTCACATCTTATTTCAAGAACTGTATCTTGAGTGTTCTGCAGTAACCTGCTGTTTAGGCAAACAGCAGGATATGCTGCTGTTGCCTAGTTTTGAATTTTCTGTTCTCTGCGTGTGCTGGTGGACCAGACATTTGCCTGATTGCTGGGCTGCAGAGGCACTGAGCAAATCCCTTTGTGGGCCACACGGTGTGCAGGGTTGAGCAAAACAGTGTTACAGCACTTGTTTACCAATGGATGCGGTTTATTTATGCAAGTCCAACTGCTGGTATACTATCTTTCAATTTAATGCTTTGCTCAGTACTTATTACTTGTATGTAATTTCACTCCTTGAATTGACTAATAGCTTGCCAGTGCTATAATACCAGAAACCAAAAATCTTCCATAAACTACCTTTTACTGGAAGGTGCTATAAGAATGTTTAGTAGCATTTTTTAATTTTCAGCTTGCTAAGAACATTGTGTGAAATATATCCATGCAGTATAGCTTATGTTCAGGTGCTACCACCATAAAATCGTATTCTCCAAATCAGCTTATTCAGATTTAGTTATGGAGTCATCTTACAAGGTACTGCTCAGTATTTCAGATAAGTCAGAGATGGTTAACTTCTGAAGTGTTTTGCTCTGGGATAAGCTTTAAACTACTTCCTAGATAATCTTTGGTAAGATTGATGCCATATGTTTTTTTTTTTTCAAATTAGTTACATTACTGCATCTTCTAGACTCAAGGTTTTTCTTCAATGATATTTTCAAGTTCTGTTGTATTGAATACTTGCTAACAATTGGAAAAAATAAATGCAAGATTGTACCCGTTATTGGATAAGAGCAAATCCAATTTGCCTTCCAAAAGGCCTAAGATTTGGCCTTCTAGCCTATCAAAAACTTGAAGTTTTTCTCTCGAGTAACAGTAGGAGGAAAATAAGCTGTATTGTGAGAATTCTTGTTTTACTGATACCCTCCAAACACCTAAGCATATATTCTTGTTTCTTCAGTTTCATTACCTGTCCTGATGGAGAACCAGGCAGCGAGCTGGATCTGTTATGCGGAATAATGTAAAATTTTCCGTGACAGCTGTGACATTGGGAACAAGTTTTCTTTTCTTGTGAAAATAGGTGTTTGTCCTTCTGAGAGAGATTAATAGATGGAAATAATAAAAACTATTATTAGATTGCATACCCTCTAGATTGAGAAGGTATACTTTGTAATACTTATTGACATTACTGGCATGAATGCACCTGTACCAATATAACTCTGATACAAATATGGGTTTTTTTCTGGAACAGCTGTCCTGGTTTGTTTCATGACTGTGACTAGTTGTGGTGATAGATCAGGTCCAAATATCCAGAAAGTAAAATTTTAATAAATTCCAAAACTGCCTTGTTTAAACAGGGACTCAATTTAAAAAACAAGTGTTTGGTAGAATTAGAGGGGAGAATCCTTTTTGATTGAGACGAGAAAAACAAAAACTAGTGTAGAAGAGGAAGGAAGGCTTCCAGTATTCAAAAGACAACTTGATTTTAATAATCCTTCAAGAGGGATGTTTTATATTAAGTGAACTCTAGAGGTCTCTTCCAAGTGATATTTCTAGGATTAAACCGTTTACTTCAGAAATTTCTTGCTTGTGTAAAACAAAGAGAAATGTAATAAGTAAATCTACAACAGAAAGAAGTTAACCAGATTTTCTTGCTATTTTTAAGCTCTCTGTTCTTGTCTGGCTAGTTAAGCTTATACATCTAAACTTTTAGTTTACTGACCTGACTTGAAATGTGATTAATTTTAAAAACGTGTCAAAGGAGTAAGTTGAGAAAAAAGAGATACTGATAATTTAGTACCAATGAACTATAATATCTGTCTCTGATTAGTTAAGAATTATTAGGTTTTGCCTTTAAAAGTATGTTTTCCTTAAGCTTTTTTTCACAGCTTGGTTTGAACTTTAACATGATTGTAAAAGAAAAACCACTGTTACTAGTTGATGTATTTCACTTCCACAAAATCAAAGTTTGCTATGTTAAGGACTTTTCTGTCTTTTAGAGAGTTGTTAAAAACAACCCTTTGACATTTTTATAGGCCTTTTAAGGGTATGTACTGCGTGTAGCTTTGAAGAACCTGCTGAATTTTGACAGACAAGAATTCTCTGGTTTTCATTTCATTTGAAGAGTATGATCAGAATACTGTGAAGAGTTTTATAAATGCAGAAGGCGTGTGGGAAGTGTGTACTCCTACAAGCCTCTCTTATCTGATTGTGACATACGCTACCTTTGAAATGAAACCTTTGTTGTTCACCCTGAATGTAGAACTGGGCCATTATTTAGTCTAAGGCTGCAGTGGAGTTAATCTTTTGAACACTAGACTGTTCATTTCAATTTAAGGTAAGGTTATAATTTCAACATGCTTAAATGGCAAGTCAGGGAAAAGTACACTATGTAAGAAATCCTTTTAATGTTTTAAAAGCTGGATAGTATTTCCATATGAACCTCTGCCTGCTGATTTAAAAAAATACCGGGTATTTATTTTTTGTGAGTTATTGGTGAAGTAATCATAGTACTGCTTAGAGAGTAAATTTAGCAAGTTGCATTTTCCATTGCTTCGTGATTTAAGTGAAACATTCAGATCTTGGGTGTGGGGGTGAAGGGAAGGTAACAGATCAGATAACAAGGTAGAGTTATTTATTTTTCTTTTTTTGTAGGCTAGTCAAAATGATAATTACTACAACAGGGGAGAGAAACAATTTTAAATCTTCATTTTTATTTTATTACCTCTTTTATTATAGGTCATATATGAGCAAGAAGGTGTTTTCATTCATTCATCTTGTGGAAAAAATGATGACCAGGACAGCTTAATATCAGGAATACTACGTGTCATAGAAAAGGTATTTGCATAATACAGTTACAGAATATTTGCCTATTTGCCGAAGCACATAAAGTATTTGGCATGTCTTAATTATCTTTTTAAGTATAGGATTTCATAAATGAACAAACATCAAATACTGTTTGACATTGTCTGCATCATTTATATGTATAAGTTGTATCATAATTGTACCATGAGTTAATAGGGATAACTACTTTGTTGTGTAGTATTGATTTTTTTTTTTATGATTGTTTGTATTGTAGGATAATGAAGTAATAGTAGACTGGAGATCACTGGATGATACTTTGGATACTTCTAATATCCTTTGTGCTGGAAAGGTATGTTTGTTAGTTACCAGTGCTTTTCAGTGTTTCTCCAGAGATTTTATTTTAGCTTGTATGTAGATGATCTCATAGCTGAAAGCAGAATCTATTTGTGTGATCATCATTGATATTAATAGCTACATGTAGGAATCACATTTGTGGACTGTAGCCTTCTTTGGATTATTGGAATACACATGTAGATGACTAAATTATAGTTTTGCTTGGTTCATATATCAAACAGAAGGGGACTGTCTATATGAATAGTAAAGACCAGATGAGCATATCATGGTCACTAATCCCCCTGTATCTACTGTATCGCAGTCTGGTGATTCACTCTTCATACCTGGACTGAAAATAAAGTCATTTTAATGCAAAATAAAAGCAGAAGTCAGTGGAGGTTCCAAGATCCAGTTACAAGGTACTTAAGCAGTATTAAGAGGATGTATGTAACTAAAAAGAAAGATTTAACCTTTATATTGAAATAAAATGTTTGTTGATGGTCTGCAAGAGGGGCTGGGATATTTTAGCACTATACTGAATTTATTAAGTAAAACCACTTTTCTTGGCCCTAAGTCCAAATTTCCTCTATTGGACTGTACAATGCGTCTTAGGATTTTAGTACTACAGGTTCTTTTAATCTATGGAAATGAAAGTGCTTATTCTTTTTGTTGAGTCTGAAAAGCTAGCTCAGTTTTCATGCCTTGTGTTTTTTTGATAGTTCTACCCCGCCCCTCCCACTTTTTTTTTTCAGGATTCCAGTTCTGTTGTGGAATGGACTCAAACTCCTAAAGAAAAATGTTCCCGAGGAACAGACCGTCCGAGTAGTTATGAAGCAGAATGGGACATGGTCACCACAGTCTCTTTTAAAAAGAAACCTAATACAAATGGAGGTACTTTAAAAACAAGTGTGGTTTTTTTTGGTTTATTTTGCTTTTTCTTTATAGGAACTTATAACTGAAGAATTGTCTTTTAGATACAAGTGGGTTTTACTAGGGATTGAAAGGCTAGGAGCCATTTGTTGTAAGAGGTAAATCTCTGGGTGCAGAGAAAAATTCACAGTGAAATAGCTGCAGTCTGCCTCCAATCTGATTTCTTTCTTTAAATTGCTAGAGAATTGTATTGAAAATAAATGTTAAATCTAACTCATTGCTGTGACAATCATTAGCTGGTGTAGCAGTTTTATCTGCATTGGGCTCTTGCATTCTTTCAACAAATGGAATTTGAACTAGATGTTATGTTAGAAAGGAAAATGAACAAATAAGTGGTTTACTACAAATTCCTTTCCATACTTTAACAGCAGGGGGAGATGGAATGTACAGTTAGGTGATACTTGTGTCTTTTTTACTTTGGCTAAATAATTTTACAGGTGCATCATTTCTGTTATAGTGTCTCAGATATGTTGTAAGAAAAAAGGAGGAGGGGGCAAATGACAATGATTTTTTGAGTAATATTTTTTTCCTCTGATTCTCCCATTGTATTTTTCTGTAATACTTGTTTTCCCTGTATTATTTCTCAGACTAACTGGGGTCCATTGTTCTTGTTTCACCATATCTGTGATAGTTTTAAATATCATCTATGTAATCTTTGAGTGCGAGGTTTGGACTTAGAATTATGAATGTGTTTATAATGTAAAGCATAATCCTTGCTTCTAGAATACAGAGAGAGGAGTTTTTAGTGCTAGTACAATATAAAGCTAAACCCAGCATCTTTGTCAGGCATAACGTCTTTTATTACATCACCAATTGGTACTGATGCATCTTCAGGCATCAGGGACATAGAATCATAGAATGGTTTCAGTTGGAAGGGGCCTTAAAGGTCATCTAATTCCAACTCCTCTGCCATGGGCCGGAACAACTCCCACTAGATCAGGCTGCCCAAGGCCTCATCCAACCTGGCCTTTAACATTCCAGTTACTGTAATTTTATGAGGGCAGGCCAGGAGGTGTGCCAGATTCCCTCCAGGTGTGCTGGTGATTTTGTGTCTTCTGGTAAAGTAAAATATAATCTCTTCACTTTGAATGTATACAGTCTTGTGCAGAATGTATGCATGCTTGCGCAGTATGGGAGAGAGGAGGGTGGGAGATCTACAGTTCCTTCTCCCTTACTTTGGTAGCAGTCTCTCAACACATGGTTAATACTGTCTGCAATATATGGTGTACAGTATTGTATACTGCATTTTGTTTGAGTAAATAGAACTACCTGGTGGAGATGTTGGTGGGATTCAGCTTGATGCTGGAATTCGTTACAGCAACTGTACTGCTGGATCACTTCTATAACAAACTGGTCACAGCTTCAGGGAAGCAGCCTGGCAGACTTGCCTATTATTTTAGAAGTCTGTAGAAGACAAGGAAGCACAAAGAGAAATCCAGAAATAGCAGTTACAGTAATTACAATATGTATTTTATTATCAGAACCAGTGCTGGGTTTTGTGTTTTAGTGGGTTTTTTAGTGGGTTTTTTTTTCTTTTTTTTTTTTGGAATAGCAACAGATACGCTGCATTTGTAATTTTTAACACTGGAAGCCAAACTAAAATCATGGTAATTTTGTTTTTAAGATGCCCCAACTCATGCAAATGGAGAAAGCAAGTGGTCCTTCCTGTTCAGTTTGACAGATCTGAAATCAATCAAACAAAACAAAGAAGACATGGGATGGTCTTACCTAGTGTTCTGTCTGAAGGATGATGTGAAACTTCCAGCTCTTCACTTTCATCATGGAGATAGCAAAATATTGATTAAATGCCTTGAAAAGCATGTTGTGCTGACTGAGTAAGTATCAGACAACTCTTAGTTCTGATTTACAATATAGATTATTGGTTTACTTTTGTAATTCTGTAATCAACTTCAGATTAAAGCTTCCTGATGTATTTTCTGTTCCGTTTTTTATTCATAGAATCAATTTGCAAGGTGTCTGGAGCGGTAATTTCACATGTGCTTTTGGAATGTAGGCTAAAGTTTTAGACCAGATGTGTTTGTGAAATAGTTTAGAATCTGTTGAAATGCTTTTAGCTCTGTAACACCGTAGTAGCTCCCTCTGGTGGGTGCAGAAGAGTCTCATGAAACCGCAGTGTAGAGTTCAGTCTTCATGAACTACTTCTATTAAATGGGATTATTTATATGAAAGTTTGAGATCTACTTAGTGTGAAGTATCTGTGAGTATTGACATCACTGTGTAAGGTAACTTGTGGTACTGTTAACTAAATCAATTTGTATAAGAATACTTTCTCTCAGAATTCTGTTCCCCTGTTATTTCTGGCTGTAGGGAATGTTTTGCACTTAATCTTTATTCTTCAAGTCAACTTTCTGAATGTAAACAAAGTTAGATCCTATCAGGGTCTTAAGTATTCGGGTTTTGTTGTGTGTTTATGTTGTGCTACCTCCAGGCTTTTCGCTTGGATAACAGTCTTTTTGATTAGCATTATGTAAGTGCACAAGGAAATAGTGTTTTGTTCTCCCCATGTAGACATATGCCTAATTCAAGGAGGCAACACAGTAAATAAGAGTAGGTAGAGCATGACGAAACAATGTGGTGGAACAGGTACAGCTATAACAAGTGTAACATCAGTGTAACAAGTATTCTGCTTTCAAAAAGTGTTTCATTATCTCTTGCAAAATTATATTCTGATGTCAGGTTTGAAGATGAGTAGTGAATGGCTGTGAGAATCCTTATAGAGGGGTCTTCTCATGTTGTAGCATTGAGAAGGTCACAATTCCCTTGGACAAGTAGGGGAGGCTGTCACTGAGCAATACTATTAGGCTGGAGGGCAAGCCAATAGGATGTGAGGGCTTTATATTAATTGAAGTGATTTGTGAAAGGCTTTGAAGTGTCAAAATGTAGTAATAGAGTTGGTGATAATCAAAAGTTCTTAAGCTGCTTGGAGAAGGTGGCATGGTCAGTGTGGCCAGCTGGTGAATTGGTACTGCCTGTAGCATTCTGTACGAGATTTTTAAGGGGAAAAATAAAGAACAAATCAGAGGATATTAGGGGGAGAAGCTGTAAGAAAGAATATTCTCTGTACAGGTATAAATTAGAAAAACTGGTGGACAGTTCAATCCTAAATCCTATTTGGTTTTTTGTTTGGTTGGAGTATTTTTTTCTTTTTTGTCTCCTTTTCCCTGTTTTTTTTTTTTTT
>WAAB01021323.1:43864-134724 GCA_013389865.1 Piaya cayana
CTATAGTATGTATTTAATGAATGGGAACAAGTTTTAAGTAGGTTTAGTGAGCTTATTTGACAACTTAGCAAACTGGTTTGCCTTGAATTAAAAACTTTGTTCTCTGATTAACTATTAACTGGAAACTTTAAAACTTTAGATGAAGCTATTCCCTTAAACCTTCCTTCCGTTTAGTCCATTTGAGGTTTTAAAACAAGCAGTTTAAAACTAATGAGTCCGTGCTGCTGGGAATTTTTAATTGCTGCTATTTAAAGCGCTTATTGTTTGAATATATAGTAAATATGTATGTGTGTATACACACATACATATAAAGCAGTAGAAAACTTGGTAACTATGACGCAGTACTAGAACTACCAATCTGTAGTTATACTTGCATTAATTTTGGTGGAACTCCATGTATTTACTATTGAAACATCTGGCGTAAGATTATAAAATACATACCACAAAGTACTGCTCTGTTATGTAACTAGTTATTTTATCTTTTCATGTTCAGGTAGCTTTTTATATCTTTAGACTTCACGGTTGAAATTTTTTTCTGGATTTGTTGTTTTTTGGTTGGTTCATTTGTTTTTTTTTAAAAAAACTAGGAATCTAAACTAACATATCACAATACTTTAAACCATTTTATCNGCTCTTTCTTCAACCTTTCATTTCATTTCCTGATTTCAGTACTTCTGCAGGCACAGGGAAATACTGTCATCCTCACATCTCCCACCTCCCGCCCCTTCTCCCCAAGGAGATTGCTCCTTTTTTGAGCATACTGCTCTGTTTGCTTATTTGTGGATATCTTCCAGCCAGTTGCTGGTTGGCTAGGGCAGGTTTTTGAGGCAACCTATGTAGCAAAAACTGGAAAAACACCTGTATTGTCTGGTGAGTCGTTGACAGCTTTATACTAGATCTGTGTGATCTGTTGTGTGTGTGTGTATTGCAGCAATGTATTTCAAATTTTCTGATTTCTATAGTATGTATTTAATGAATGGGAACAAGTTTTAAGTAGGTTTAGTGAGCTTATTTGACAACTTAGCAAACTGGTTTGCCTTGAATTAAAAACTTTGTTCTCTGATTAACTATTAACTGGAAACTTTAAAACTTTAGATGAAGCTATTCCCTTAAACCTTCCTTCCGTTTAGTCCATTTGAGGTTTTAAAACAAGCAGTTTAAAACTAATGAGTCCATGCTGCTGGGAATTTTTAATTGCTGCTATTTAAAGAGCTTATTGTTTGAATATATAGTAAATGTGTGTGTGTATACACACATACATATAAAGCAGTAGAAAACTTGATAAATATGACACAGTACTAGAACTACCGATCTGTAGTTATACTTGCATTTATTTTGGTGGAACTCCATGTATTTATTACTGAAACATCTGGAATAAGATTATAAAATACATACCACAAGGTACTGCTCTATTATAGAGTTTGTTTGGTTTTTTAAAAAAAACAGGAATCTAAACTAACATACCACAATACTTTAAACCATTTTATCNGATCACGTGCTTCCTAGTTTGATGGCTCCAGTCTAATATTGAGAAAACATTGCATATACAGATGGCACTTTCTAACTAATAGTATTATGTGTTTAATAAAGTGTCTAGCTCACGGACTGGACTGGAACATTACCCAAGTAGCTGTTTATACCCAACTGGCCATCTAGAGAGAGTTTTTAATTAAAATGGAGATGTGGTACAAAGGTTTTGTCCTTTTAGTTAAGGAAAACATAATACGTCACTCAGCCTTTGCCTTTGTGCTGCTTTTTAGCAAAAACCAGTCGAGCTTCCTTAACTGTTGCTGCCTCCGATCTATGACTATGGTGTCTGACTGTCTCAAAATGAGATTTCTTGTTGCGTTTCATATCCGTTGGCGTTAAAAGTGTCCTGTCCTGTTGGAATGCGAGAGAGATAAGGCTTATTAAAGTTCTTATCTTTGACTTCAATAACATGGTAGATGATGCAAGTACTAATAAAAATAAAAGTAATTTTTCTTTCCAGGACTAGAAATAGTGGATTTAAACTTTGGGAGAGAGCAATAGAGATATATTTTATGAGTGTAAGTTTGTGCAATGGATTAGTCTCAGATGGTAAAGTGTGTGTCTTGGCCTTGCCTGGCTACTAGTGCTGAGGCTTGAACGTCGGTCTGACTTCTGAGCTGTTCGCTCTCTGTCATATATTTAGCTGTGAACTGGTGATTCNCAAGTTCACACCTCAGGTCCTGTAAGTCAGCCATCTAAGTTCTGTCCAGCATTTGCTTGTCAGTTTGTTACTTCGTGTAGTGTTGGACAATTTGTGTTACTAACAAGAATTATTTCCAGTTTTATTAAGTCATGGTCTAAAAATAGATATACTCAACACTGCTGTGTAAAATTAATGCTTATTGATGAGTCTCTGAATGAAAATAAAATAGGAAGTGATTTTGGTTCCCGTTTCAAACACTGTCTCTTTCAGATAGTATACAGTGACTGAGTGAGTGGGAGCTTACCAGCCTTCCTCTATATGACCAGAGGATTCTTAGTTCTTATCCTTTGTAGCCCCTGGCCAAGTGATGTGGGACAGTGCAAAATGGTAGCTGTCAGATGGGGAAGAAACTGTATGAAGAGAGTTGGTCACATCCTCATGTATCTGCTTTTAAAAAGAGGCAGTGGTGTGGGGTTTGCACAGCCTGACCCAGCAGCTGAGCACTAGGTGTCCAGGAATGCTTACCAGATAGTTTCCCTGTCTTGCCTTGATGTGATGTTCAAGCATCAAGCAGCTCAGGACATGCTGAGCTGGTTAGCATTGCCACCTGAAACAGTTCTAAGTGTTGATGCATGCAACAGCAGGTGCTTTGGGAACTTTAAAGCAAAAAGTGGAAGCAGCTGTGGGAATTAAATTTGAATGAGTTGAGTGCTGAGCCGAGCAGTTTTAAGTTTTTTTTACTTGGATTCCTCTCTTCCATTTACGTTTTGCTTCTGGCATCAAATTCTTTTTTGTGGTCTAATTGTGAATTATGATCATTGGGCTTTTTTTTAAATTTTTTTTTTTTTTAAGGAAAGTGAAAAGAACAGATATGCCATGTAAGTTGCTGAAATGGTAGAAAATGGCAGACTTCAGTCTCCGTAGATTTCTGTTGTTTCCTAATGATTATTTATGCTTTAGTATGTGATATGTCTAACCTCACGTCCTTTTTTTAGGAAAGATATTTACTCAGCTTTCTGGATACCATAAGCAAATACTTGACAGCATAATTACTTATTATCCCAACTTCTAGTTTATAATATGTAGGATGTTGATGTTAAGGCAGAAAGTTTAGCTTATCACTAAAATATCTCTCATTGGTGTTTTCTTCCTTTGTTCTTATTACCTCAAAAGTTTTTGCCCTTCTCTAGCACCTTTTTTAATTGTCACGTGACAGTTGAAATCAGTCTGTGTGAAGTGAACAGATCTTTAAAGATCACGTGCTTCCTAGTTTGATGGCTCCAGTCTAATATTGAGAAAACATTGCATATACAGATGGCACTTTCTAACTAATAGTATTATGTGTTTAATAAAGTGTCTAGCTCACAGACTGGACTGGAACATTACCCAAGTAGCTGTTTATACCCAACTGGCCATCTAGAGAGAGTTTTTAATTAAAATGGAGATGTGGTACAAAGGTTTTGTCCTTTTAGTTAAGGAAAACATAATACGTCACTCAGCCTTTGCCTTTGTGCTGCTTTTTAGCAAAAGCCAGTCGAGCTTCCTTAACTGTTGCTGCCTCCGATCTATGACTGGGGTGTCTGACTGTCTCAAAATGAGATTTCTTGTTGCGTTTCATATCCGTTGGCGTTAAAAGTGTCCTGTCCTGTTGGAATGCGGGAGAGATAAGGCTTATTAAAGTTCTTATCTTTGACTTCAATAACATGGTAGATGGTACAAGTACTAATAAAAATAAAAGTAATTTTTCTTTCCAGGACTAGAAATAGTGGATTTAAACTTTGGGAGAGAGCAATAGAGATATATTTTATGAGTGTAAGTTTGTGCAATGGATTAGTCTCGGATGGTAAAGTGTGTGTCTTGGCCTTGCCTGGCTACTAGTGCTGAGGCTTGAACGTCGGTCTGACTTCTGAGCTGTTCGCTCTCTGTCATATATTTAGCTGTGAACTGGTGATTCAGGAGCTGATGGGGTGTATATGCTGGCACAGGGGAGAAGATGGGATGTTAGGTGTGGAGGGTTGTCAGAGAATAAAAGAACAGATTAAATACAAGGTACAACACTGTCATGTTTGTTACTGGTTTTGTCAGCCCATGCAAGCCTGTCAGAGAAGCAAATGTGATACTGAAAATTGAGAGTGTACGAATACAGTGAGCTAGGCCAAGTCGGGTTTGTGTTCTTTAGGTTTTTGGAGTCTACATAGCAATACATTTGCAGGGCTGTACTGAGATGATTCTGTTTCACAATACAATGGCCGTAGTGTTCATAAGCGCTTATCAGTGTGAATCTTAGAGTTATTCTGACAGTAGCCGTTGTAATACTGTTAGAAATTTGTTGATGTACTTTCATATATTGAAAAGCAGTTTGTGTTCTTTTGTGTAATATTTTACGGAGTTGCTTAATGTAAACTTTACTAATTGGTAGAAAGAATTCCTTACCTGTACATTGTGACATGGGCTCTTTTCACTTCCTGTGTTAGGTTAAAGGAAAATCTGACTGTGTTTTCCTGTGTTACCTCTCTTTTGTTTGTTGTCAAATGTAAAAAAAATAGAGTAGAAGAAAACTTTATTTACATGTGGGTGGCAAAAGTTATCTTACAGAGTAACTTCTAAAAGTTTTCTCAAAAGCATTCTGATTTTTCAAAGAATGAAAGAGTACAATACAGAATGAATATGATGAATTATCTTTTAAAAAATGAAAATCCTGTTTTATTTTGTCCTAGCTTGTGAACTTATGCCAATAACTAAGAGTGATCTTGCATCAAACCTACTTTATTTGCATAAAACCTGAAATGACTTCAAAAACCAGTAAATGTTCTAAACACATTTTCAGGAAAAACTGGCAGTACTAATGGCAACTCTTGTTTAATTTCATTGCAGATCTGCACAGGATAAACGGATTCTTCTTGTGAATACTCAGAACAAGTCTCTTTCTCAGTCTTTTGAAAATCTCTTTGATGAACCATCTTATGGCTTATTACAAGTATGTGTATTATCTTTGAATTTTTTATTTTGAAGACATTTATTTAAAAAACCTCCCCCTACCGTGTCACAAAAATATTCCCTGAATCATTGCCATTGTAGAAGCATTAACTGTGTCTTATAACCAGATGTTTACTGTGGAAAAGACACTTAAGTTATGAGTTGCTTTCTGTATTCTAATAATTTCTTAAGTTCCCTAGGGTTCTATTTCAAACCTGTTCAAGTTATTGTCTGTGATTCTATACATATGGGTGTAGATAGTTTCAGAAAGGGGAAGAAGGAAAAATTTTAGGAGTTACCAAAACACGTTAATTAAAATTTTCTGAATTTTCCTTGTTTAAATAATATTTTCTGTGATAATTTTCTGGCAGTTTTGAGGGAATACTGGAATTAAAGCAGGAAAGAGCACAATATTGCCTAAGAGTTTTTCTATAATACTAAAACTGCTTATAATTTGGTGGGGTTTGTGGTCTCGTGAAAGTTGGCAGCAAAATTTCCAGTAACTTGAGTGAGGCCAGAGTTTTGACGTGCTGATTTGCTTAATTAAAGAAAATCTTCATGTGTTAATTACATTAGTTTCTGGAATTAGTTGTCAAATCAAGTTTTGTGGGAGATTCTTAGCAGAGTACATAGTGATTCAAGACATACTTTCACTGTGAAGGTAGAGAACAAGGCATAAGGAAGTTGTTTTGTGGTATTAATCACTGAAAAGTAAATAGTGGATCTCATCCACTTTTATACGTAGGATAGACATACTGAGCATGCTGCTATCCAATATTTCAAAACAGTCACTAGTATTATCTTAAGTATTAAGATATCTTTTTTTAAATCATGTAATGAATGTACTGTACAAAACTACTGATACGTGAAACTTTGAGACCTATGATGCTCTTCCTGTTGTTTTGCTTTCTTGGTGTACAACAATTGCAAATAATCTGAGGCTTTTGTAATTTGCTTGTTTTTGTTGTTATAATACAGAAATTGAAGAAAGATCCATACACAGTAACAATGGGAAGGTTTTCCAAAGTCACAAACTACATTTTTGACAGTTTCCGTTTAAGTGACCCTGTAAATCAAAGGCGACCACCATCAGAAATGGCAGATTTTCTCAATGATGCTATTCCAGGACTAAAGATAAATCAGCAGGAAGAACCGGGATTTGAAGTCATTACACGAGTGAGTGTGTAAATGAATATGATACAGATGCATTGATTCTTTTTGTGCACTACTCTTAAAGGAATGATAGGACTTGAATCTCGGTGAGCTACACTTTTTATGTTTGGTGATTGTGGTGTATGCTCCCCTACTATTTATTCACAAGAGTAAGGTCATTATTAATTACTTCTAGAATATGTGATTTTTGTGCCTGCAAATATGAGTTTTGCTTTGAAAGAAAGTTTGTCATTACTGAAGTGAGGATTAGGATAAGCATTATCCTAGAGTTACTACCCTGCAAAGTGATCCGTTTCATGACTAGTGTTTCCTCTGTCGTCACATAACTCTATGTTAAATAAAATTGGGGTATACAGGTTAATAACCAACTTTTTTTGGCTAATTGCTTTAACATTGCAAGGGTTTCCTAAGAGGGCTAAGAAGATTAAGCGCAGATACTTAATTGGATGATTAATGTCTAGGTTGTATAAATGTAGAGGTTTATATATGACTTGAACCAAAGTTAGAGTGAACTTGTAATTAGATCATGAATCATTTTTTGTGGGCTTTTACAGGTAGTTGGAAGAGGTTTATTTTTAAATGGTTGCAGTTACTATTCAAGCATCTCACATGGTTTTAGAGTGTTAAACTATTTTGAATGTTATTTTTTTGAGTTTAAAATCACGTTAACAACTTAATAGTAGCTGTATGAACTATTTAATTTTAAGGAATTACTGCCTACACTTAATCAGTTAATGTACTGATAAGAAAAAGTATGGTGAATGCCACATATTAAATATAACACTGACCTATATGTCTTAATCTGGCAAATGCCTTAGACTTCTATATAGTTAAAACACAACTTGACTTGGTGGCTGCCATCATCAAAGTGTTTTTAGAAAGTAAGGAATTACTGCCTGCTGAATTCTGCTGTTTCAACATGCAATTTGACGACCGAGACTGACCACAAGTTGTGAAACTTCAGTGGTTCTGAGGAGTTCTGAAAGCACATACAGTCCTGCTGGTTTGGTTTTTTTTAAAGGAGTGGTGTACTTAAATTGATCTTTGTCACACTGCAGTCTGTGTAGGCCTAACATCTCTGAACCAGAGTAATTTTTTCAATTATCTCTTAAGATGCACGAATGTGTCTTGCACATGCCCAGTACCAGTCGCATAGAGGCTTTGGTCCATGCAAAGTTAATTCAGAGGTGTTTGTGCGGGTAGACGGTTATTTAAAACATATGCATACGTTCTCCTCCAAAATCTGAAATACTGACATGTGTGCTCAGGTCCTCAGCACAGTGTCTTGCTCTGAAGATCTATTTCTGTTGGTCTACAGTACTTGCTAATGTGGACGCAACATAGAATCCTTAGAGTTGCTAACTGGGATGTGCACATGTGAGGAAATAGTTGCACAGAATATAAGAAACTGGAGAGCTTAGTATTAGTTGTCCAGTTGTTTAAAACTACTCAAGCACTTCAGTGGGATTCATTTAACAACTTTTGTTTGTGTTTCAGATTGATCTAGGAAAACAGCCTAAAGTCAGCAGAAGAGAGCCTGTGTCAGCTGAAGAGTGGGCTAAGAATATGGATTCTGAAGGAAGAATTTTAGATGCTGACTACATAAAGCGATTGATATTCAAAGGGGTAACTTGTTTTTCCAAAGTCAGCAAGACATGTGGCTTGCTTTTAGCCCCTTTTCCTTTCCTTCTCAAACCATGGTTATGCTATTTTCGTTATACTTGTAATGCATCTTGTAGAATTTTGAGCATGAGCTAGTCAATATTGTTGGAAAGACTTCGTGAAGTGTGATTTCAAGTTAATCAAATACCTCAACAGTCTTGCAGCCATACGAATTGCTCTATAGGGAGGTAGATGGCTGGTGGCTGGCGAAAGAATGAGCTGAAAACACAAAGGGTTAAGTGATAGAGAGCAGAAATCAAAGTGCCTTTCAGGAAAACACCAGTGCTTCATTGTCAGGATATCGGGTTTATTCTTTTCTCCTTCAGGGGCATTTCTTATCCTTCTCAAACAAATGCTTCTTTGCCCAGCAGTTTGCTTGCATTTGGCCCTCATCACAGCAGTCCTAAACACTTTTGCTGATACTTATTATTGAACTGGGTTTTTTTGCAATATAAATGTGAGTTCAGTGTCAGTGGAAATTTTGAGAACTTTAGTTAGCTATGGGACATAATGTTACTTCAGTATTGATCTTTTTTTTTCTTTTTTTTTCTTTTTTTTTTGTTACATCTAGATACTTTAATACGTTTTTTATACACCTGTTGATGTATATTTGAAAGTGCACAGTCTTGAATTGTTGGAGTTTTAGCAATCATAGAGACTTAAAGTAACATTGATATTACAGTTTTTTAAACGTTTAAATATATAAATATTAAAGGTACTTTTTTTTTTTGCTTCTGGAAGTCTATGATGCTCCTAAAGTCTTTATTTCCAGCAGTAAAGAAAAAAATAAAGGAAAAAATTAGTTTTGTATAGTTTCTTCTTTATATTCTGAGGATGAATTAAATGCTTCTATGGTTTTCTGCCTAATCATATTCTATTCCATTTTCTCCAAGCAGATAAGATTTGGCTATAACATAAAAAGAAGAGTAATTATAAAAATTCTTCTTTGTTACTTTAAGAAGTGTTGTATCACTATAGGAATATTTTCTCACAAAATCAAAACAGTCTTTTTGTTAATGTTTTATAACTGTTTTCCCTAGGGTCTCTGCCATACATTAAGAAAAGAGGCATGGAAATTTCTTTTGGGGTATTTTCCTTGGAATAGCACTAAAGAAGAGAGAGCAAATCTGCAAAAACAGAAAACGTGAGTAGAGAAGTTTTTTTTGTTACAAAATAAATTTTAAAATTGCTTTTTCCTTAAGGCATGTAGTGATGTAGAAAGCTTTTTGGAAACTTGAAAGACAGCTGATAAAAATTGTTGAATGCTAAAGTGTGTGAGACTTTCTTAAAAGTGATTGTTAAACTAAAGGAAAAACATTATGTAAGGAGGATGTTGTTATTCCATTTATGCTGAAGGACAAATAGAATGCATGAATGACTGTTTAAATTAAAAAGGAGATATAGTAATTGAGCATGTTTCAGTTTCAAAATTGCTTTTCGTTTTCAGAGATGAATATTTCAGGATGAAACTGCAGTGGAAATCTGTCAGTGAGGAACAGGAAAAGCGAAATTCAAGATTAAGAGATTACCGGAGCCTTATAGGTAAATTTAGATTTAAAAACATACTTAGCTTTATATATTTTTAATAAGTCATTTCAGGAGACAGGATAAGATTTTTGTGTTATTTTGTGACATTTTGTGACTGAAATTATTTCAGCCAGCTATTCAACCGACAGACTGAAAGAGTTGAGAAAGTCTAATCTTTAGTAAACTACCTTTTTAGAGAGCGTGTGTGTGTTAACAGAAAAAATACTCTGCGTTAAAAAAAAGGCTGAAGTTTTGTTTCTGTTGAAGCAATTCTTTTCCTTTTTAAGACTTTGAAATGTAAATGACAATATTAGGCTAAGGTTGGACAATGGATTCCAAACTATAAATAGCCCCTTTACTAATGTACACTCAAAATTTTGCTTATTTCAATATATCAAATACCTCCAGGGATGGGGACTCAACCACCGCCCTGGGCAGCCTCTACCAGTCCAGTGCCTGATGACCCTTTCTGTGAAAAATTTTTTCCTGATAAACCAACCCTGGTGCAGCTTGAGGCCATTGCCCCTTGTTCCTATTAAGTATAAGACATTTTCACTGAATTATAATCAGGATTTTTTCCATAAAAAGTATTAACAAAAAAACTCCCAAACCATAAAAAGCTTCAAAATCTGTGTATAAGTAAAATCTTTCATTGCAGACAGGAAGGATTTTCTTTCTTTTAAAAAATTCTTTTTTTTTTAAATGGTATTCAGTTATGTAGTTGTCTTAAACTTCAAAACTTTGCAACAGTGTTTGAGGAAAAATTAGCAGCGTAAAAAAGCATTCTGAATTTATTTGACACTGGCTTTGAAAAATGTTTTTAAATCTGGACTTCTTTCTTAGAAAAAGATGTCAACAGGACAGATCGAACAAATAAATTCTATGAAGGTGAAGATAATCCAGGACTGATTTTACTTCATGATATTTTGATGACCTATTGCATGTATGATTTTGACTTAGGTAAGTTAGGTTCCTCTGAATGTGAAAGCTTCTTATTATCGTTTCTGATACGCAGTTTTGCTTATGCTAAGGGCTGTTAATACAGTTGAACTTGTGTTTTACAATGCATTTTGTAAGTGTCAAGATTAATAGTTTAATCATATAGATAACTTTGTTGTGTTTCTCATCCTATTTCTTCCTCTCTATCTGATGCTTATCACAGGCATCTGAGTTCATCAGCTGAGGTGGGATTGGGAATTAAGTGGCAGTTTGTCTTCACCATAGCTCTACTGTTGGTTGTGGTTGTTTGAGTGTTTTTTTGTAGAATTGAAATAAGTTTACTTTTCAGAGTTTTAAATGGGTTTGGGTCTTTGAAACTTAAGTGTTATATCCATTTTTAAGGCTGGTGTAGCAATAAAAATGATAAACCAACTGCCACTGCTGTAATTAAAGCTCAGTGTGTTGAACCAGCTGTTTATAAACATGGGTGTTCTTATGAATACTTTAGACGCTGGTTCTTGAGGAGTACATTTAACAGTCTGTCAAAAGTTATGCTTCAGTGTACGCATCTGTTGCAGAAGGAAGAGCCTGTAATGTCTTGCTTTAATCATAGTGTATATGTGATGTCTAAGTCTTTGCTTTGTTAATTGTCTTGGGAGGAAAGGAGAGAGGGAAAAGGTTCTTCTAGCTGGTTCTCCTCTCCACCCTTGGTATTTGTCAGTTGTGTACTCAGGGGTGATGTTGTCATTCTGTATTAGAAAAGTGTTTGGATTCTAAAAGCCCACTCTGTGCTGGATTTTGAAGGCAAAAAATAGGAAGGCATTTTTAATCATTAGTAAACTCGCTGCGGAGCCATAGTGCTTGTCAGCTTTTGTTGTTTCTGTCAGGTCTGTAGAGAGACTTGTTCTTTGGCTTTAGAAAGGAGAAAACTAAGACTGATAGAAAGTCCTTAAACACGTAGCTCTGTTCCACGTGACTTTCTATATTTCAGCCTGGATTAACACATAATGGCATAAGTGAAATTAAAGCACAATCACCACCCACTGTATTAAAAGCTTTGTTTATATGGTTGAAATGTATGCAGTGGATAAGTCATCTGTTTTATAAAAAAGCAAGAATAATGGAAATATAATACATTGACACTGTAAATGTCCAAGGCTTCTAAGCTACTCGAGCGTTGAGTACAATGCCGCATTTAATCTTTTGACAGCAGTTGTGGAGAGATCTGAATAAAGCCATAACCTGCCAGATAGGGGAGGGCACAGAACAGCTGTGTTAATACAACATTTTTCTGAATTAATTCCTTAAGTCTGCATTACTGAAACTGGTTTTATATTTTAAGAGACTTCTGAAGTGTCTTGAGCAGGATTTTCTCTGCACTTATTTTTAACTTGCTATAGTGTTAAATGTGTGGGAAATACTTTTTTCTTTTGACCTTTTAATTATTTACCTCTTTTCTCTTTGTTGTTCTGTTTTTCTTCTCACAGCCTCATATTTTCACAGTCATTGACTCCAATCCTCTTTTCAGTTATTTAGTTGTAATTACATTGTTAAGAAATTGAATCAGCCAGACATGAATCTAACTGAGAAATGTCATGTTTTGTTGAACCAACCAGTGATGATAGACATACACATAAATCATGCTCTGCCTTACTTAGGGAGATCAGTATGATTAGGGCAGTAGATAAGCTGACTTAAGCATCAATGGTAAGGTAGTTGGAAGAGGCAGGAAGACGAGGAAAAAAGAGCTTTAAAAATCCTTGTCCTCTGCTCGTATTAACTGGGCTGTTAATTGCAAATAAAGAAGCTGGAAGTAGCATTAACAAGCTATAAAATTTTGAAAATGTTTTGTATACAACTAACATTTTCTAGCTATTTGTAAAAATTATATGCCGCTTAAATGTAAGCTTTCTTTCTAAGGCATGTGAGTGCTTTTAGGGCGTATAAACTCGATTCACCAATTCTGAGCACAGAAACAGAATGGTGCTCCATTGAATCAGGTCTCAATATGTTTTTTCATGGTTCTCAACAGGCAGTAATGGGTTCTAAATGCCCTTCTGCAGTTTGATAGGTAGTAGTCTTCTTTTGTTGTTGGCTGCTTGGTTACATAGATGGTCTTAGGCTTTCATGTATTTAAAATACCATCCAAGCAGAATAGTCCCTACTTCTCTAAATACAGGAACCCTTAAACCATATTCATTGTCAGAAAAAAATGTTAAGTGTGAAATTTTCTTAGTAAAAGCTGTTGCACCATATGTTTTATTTGGACTGAAACTGACATCTTTTCTTCAAATCTATTTGAAAAGAAATTCTTCAGTTTGGTGGGGAGATAGGAAAGTGGGAAGACATTAAATGATTTTAAATGTATGCAAAAAGTAATTGATGGCAGGCAGAGAGAAGAACAAATATGAGTTTGTAATAGTGCAGGGCATATATTTAATCCTCTTAAAATATCAATAAATGCTTCTGAACTTTAAAAGAGAACTGTTTTTACTAAAAATCTATTCTGATGTCAACTCTGTATGTATTTTAACAACTATAAAAACAATGTGTTCATCTATGTTCTCTTAGATTGGCAGGAACTGCTGCTAAATATTGTTAGATCTGATGGATGTCTTTACTGGTGGTTGAGTTGGAGAATTATAGTATCTGTACAAACCTGGAATGCAAGCATTCATTTCACTCATTCAATGCACTTGAAAAGTTATTGTATGACTGCTGAGTTTGACTGAGTTCCTGTTTGCCTTTTTCTTTATTTTCCCTTTTCTCCATTAAGGTTATGTGCAGGGGATGAGTGACTTGCTTTCACCTGTTTTGTATGTTATGGAGAACGAAGTAGATGCCTTTTGGTGCTTTGTGTCGTACATGGATCAAATGGTAAAAGAAGGCTTTTTTTAGTCCACATAAACAATAAGCTAAGCATTTAAGCATTTGGGGTTAAAAAAAATTTATAGATTTTGTTGGATTAAAAAAAAAAAAGCAATCATCTTATGTTTGAAATCATTGTTTTTTTCTGTTTGACACAGGTTATGATGGGTTTGTGATATTTTTACTGTGCAGTGCAGACAAATTTGACACCTTAAAAATTCCAAAGTAACTTGGAGCCATCATAGATGAATTTGTATCAATCAGGAGTCCTCTAGCAGGATTTTGTTCATTATAATGGTTACCTGTTACACCTACCTTTTCACAATTCCTACATATAATGTAGACTTTCCACAAAATTAAGCTTTTATGAACTGTGCTTGTGGCAAAACAACATGTGATTGGTATAGAATTTTATAAAATGTCTTTTTTTGTTTGAGTGCAGTGGTGCTGCTTGGAAGTACACAGCATAGGATAATTTAAAATATCATTTATACATGCCAAAGTGTTACCAAAGAAACACAATTTACTGCTGCAGTTAAACCTTTCACTTTAAGTTTCATTAAATGAAAGCACAGTTAAATATCCATATGTTAAATTCGTAAAAGGTCAGAACCACTGTTGCAGTAACAACTTTGTTTTTTTAAAAAATGAGAAATAGCTTTAAATACCAAAATGATGACTGATAAATGATAACTATCATTGATCATAAAAGTGACAGTGCTAATATTTTATTCCATCCAGCATCAGAATTTTGAAGAACAGATGCAGGGTATGAAGACACAACTAATTCAACTGAGTACTTTGCTTCGTTTACTAGACAGTGGATTTTGCAGTTATTTAGGTAGGTGTATTATTCATGCACAATAGCTGAACAACTTACTGCATTCTATGTGCATTGATATCCTTACCAGGATATTCAATACTATATGAACACAGGACTTCTAATTAATAACACCTAAAAGATTTCAGAAATTACTCCATCCCTATTGAAAAACAGAGTCATCTTGTTACTAATTTAAAAAATATGCTGTCCCCTGGCAAATCTCTTTGATTCTGAGAAGGGGCTACCATCTTAAAAATCAATGATTGTGTACATATAAGGAGTACCATTTTATTTTCTTGTGTTGTCTTAAACTAATATGATATTCATACAATTAACACTCTTATTCCTAGAATCTCAAGACTCAGGCTACCTTTATTTTTGCTTCCGATGGCTTCTTATCAGATTTAAAAGGGAATTTAGCTTTCAAGATATTCTTCGACTCTGGGAGGTAAGAAAATATTTCATCACACAAACTCCGAAAGTCTTTGGACTTTAGAACAAAAAGCATGAGTCATTCTGCAAAGTGATTAATACATTTGTAGATGATTTTTTAAAAACTTATTCAGTGCAATGAGCTGAGGATATATTAGAGTGTGTATCATATTTTTAGCCAAAACAAGCACTTAATGAGTTGCTAATGAAAGTTAATGAAAAAATACTTAAAAGAGCTGGTGACAATAAATTGGCTTTTTCAAAATGTTTGGACAGAGTCCTTCAGATGAAGCTCTTTAATGAAACTAGCATATAGAGAGTATCAGTTATCTTTTAACGGAAAACTGCTTATGCTAGAAAAAATAGCATTTGTGTGCATTTCCGTTTAGTTCATTGATATTAGTAGTATTTTATAGATTAGGTGGCATGAAGCACAGGAGGGTAGTTTTTCTGTTAGCCCAAAACATAGAGAATGAAGATGAGAAGATCCAGTTAGCTTTGACGATAAAGCCTCAAGACCAAATGGGAAGGGACTTTTTACAGGGACATATAGCTATTGGGCAAGGAAGAATGGCTTGAAATCGGAAAGGGGAAGATTTAGATTACACATTAGGAATAAATTCTTTTTGATGAGGATAGTGAAACACTGGCACAGGGAAGTTGTGGGTGCCTCCTCCCTGGAAGTGTTTTAAGGCCAGGTTGGATGAGACCTTGAGCAGCCTGATCTAGTGAGAGGTGTCCCTGCCCATGGCAGGGGGGTTGAACTGGATGATCTTTAAGGTCCCTTCCAACCTCAACCATTCTATGATTCTATGCCAAGTAATGAATCATAGACTTATCATCGAATAACCAGGTTGGAAGAGACCCACCGGATCATCGAGTCCAACCGTTCCTATCAAACACTAAACCACGCCCCTTAACACCTCAATGTAAATGTAACACCTCAAAACGTGAAAGTTCTGATTATTCCAAATCAATGAGATTTATTTTTTTAAGTGATCTTGGGATCAGATGGAGTAAATAAGATGAACTAAGGTTTTTGTTGAACATAATTCTTTGTTTCCAGAAAAGTGAGAACTCTGTAACAGTACAGGTTTATTGTCTAAGATGCATTTAACAAAAGCACGATGTCCACTGAAAACACCTAAACAAGAGAATAAATGTTCAAGTGAATGGAAGTAGTATTTTCTAGGACATAACATCATGTAGAGTTGTGCTGGGGAACAGAAGGGTAATGAAAAGAATAGGACTGAGATGCATAAAATTTGTACTGTAATGAAAAATAATGTTGTTTCTGATGTAATGAAAAATAATGTTGACGCCTTTATTCACTTTTTCCACTTATGAAAAAGGAGTAACATAAAGAGGAGGACTAGTATTTAAAACTGTCGAAAGTAAATCTTTTTTAGCTTCTTACCATCAGTTGATGGAATTTACTATCATAGAGTATTGAGGTGGTATTTTAACTGAAGAGGACTGAAAAGTTTATGAATAACATTCATAAGGGAAACAAAATACATAACACCAAAAGAATTCTCTTATTCCAAGGAATAAAATGATAATGATTTTTCAAAAAAACCAAAAACTATCACCCCCATCCCCCAACCTCCACAGTGATATGTTGTCTTCTTAGTATTTTTTTGTAAAGACTAAATTTTCTTCTTAAATTGAGGACAACAGTATTTTTATTTATAGCTTATAGTCCCGGGCTTTCATGTTTTTAAAACCTTTGCCTTAATTTGTGTATATGTATGCGTACAGAAAAGAAGCACACTATATTTCTAACTCTCAAGTATTTTTTCTGTCTTAGGAGGATGATGGAAACCTGCTGGTAATGATAGTCTTGTAGGTTCCTTCTGGCACATCGTAATGTACGTTTAATACAAGTATTCAGTTTCTTTACTAGGAGATAAAAAAATGGGAAAGGAGATATCTTGTTTTCCTTTTTAAAACAAACTAAGGCATTATGTTGATGTTTTTATATGAAAGCCAATGTCACCTTTGTCACAGTATGACACTTCCCTCCCCATTCATAGATATAGAGCTTCATTGTTGTCAGTAGAGCAGGTATCTCGGATTTTAGGCAAGCAATGGACACAGGAGACCATTTTCCCCTTTGTTATCAGTATGGAGTAATGAACTGCTTGTAGGGTATTTCCGTCTGATCAAAATGAATGTGCTGTTCTGTAATAGCACAAATTGAGGGAACCCTTTTTGAAGCGATGTTATGCGATGACGTGTTCCCTTGCAGAGGGTAGGGTAGGATGAGTGAAAAGCACCATCTGAAATTCAAGTCCTAATGTGAACGACTTCTGGGCCTTTTAGTGTTTAATCTGTGAATTTCAGGGTGTTCTTTTGGATCTATGTTTCTGTCCTCTGAGTTGTCTGAAACATTAAGGTAGTATTGGATATTTTTTCCATGTTCCCATTGGCTTTCATGACTGCCAGACTTTTATCTCAAAAAAAAGAAATTGAAGATTCTTCACTAGACTGGTTACTAGACACCAGTCCCCATCATCTGATGCAGAAGCTAAAACCAGGCTCCACCACATACTGAGCCACAGCTCTAATAATCAGATTGTGGTAGACAACGTGGGTGTTTGATACCACCACTACATGGTGCAGCAGAGCGCACGAGGCAGTGTTTGTGCTAAAGAGGTGGTATTCCTCCCTGGGCAGCTAAGCTGAGACACATAACGTGGCTGCAGTTATTTGCAATGCTACGTGCAACACCTTTCTACAGAAATATGAATGTAGGTTAAACTCCTCTGAGGGTGGGATTATTTTTACAGTACTCTTTAGCAGTGTCTCTCAAACTCAGATAGACAGCATACTGAGCCACTGCTTAGATGTCCCAAAATTGAGAGAAGCTCAGTCCCTCTTTCATACCAGAGGGATAGACATTATTACCTTTTAAGTCCAGCCAGCTTTAAATCATCCCTTTGCGCTGTGAGCTGCTTTATTCTCAAGATGGTCCAGGAAGACAGAGTAGGAAAAGAAGAATCCTAAAAGAAAAAAATCTGTAACAAAATTACACATCTAACTGGTACTTGTCTCCAATGTTATGCTCTTACAGCTCACATTGTATAAAACTAGAATGATCTAGTAGTAAATTACTTCACCTATATGCTAGTATTTGTTAGGAATACTCACAGATGCTGAGGTATAGCTAGAACAATTGAGTTGTTACTTGCATAGCTTTATCAGAAGGAAATAGAAGGAAAAGAGTTACTGCACTTAAGTGGTATGTTTTTATATTCTTAATTTAAATGCTGGGGGTTTTTTTATCCTTTTTCAAGCACTTTATGATGCTTCTGTTATACTTACATACATATACTTACATATACATAAGTATACTTACATACATATACTTACTTTCTGTTATACTTACTTGTTATATTCTGTTCTACTTACATAAGCTTAAGTGCATGCTTTGCTCCACACTTTGAAAGTTGTATCGAAAATTGCAGCAGAAAGTATGGATTTGGTTTGCAGGTGCTATTAACAGCTGGTAACAACTGCTACTTTTCTTCAGAGGGGGTAGGATGTCTGTAAACATTGTTAGTACTTTGGGGGTTTTTCCCCTCTTGAAGCTGGATCCAGCTTCTACTGAAGTTACAGCTTGAAGCAAATAGTGCTTAAAATAGATATTCCACTAGGATACTATTTAGCTGTAGATATGAAAGTTTAATATTCTTTTAATGTCTATAAAAAGGTAACTGTTATACAGATCTGTATTTTGACTTGATTCCCCTAATATTCTGCATTATCATTATTTCTGTCTTATATGTTCTGGCTTAGATTTAAAGCCAAGAGGCAGCCTTTTGCCTGATGTTCTTCATTGTTGATTGTTGTAGACGATTCATGTTATGCGCACCATGAGAATCTCAGTGTACTGGAAATGTGTAGACAGTAGTTTGCTCTCTTTATGGGCAAACTTGATATTGAACCAAGTCCGTGTACAGTTGTCAATAGTTCCTCCTTTATGGAGCAGGAGTGAAAAAACCACAACCAATAGTGTGCAAGCAGACTGACTGGTAGACTGTAGACATTTCTGTATCATTGTTATTGTTTATCAGCCCATTTACATTCCAGCTCCTTTCCCTGAATGAGGGAGTGCTTTAACAGAATATTGGTTATCTGAAAATTATATGAAATTTAATCTGGGACTGAGTGAATTCAGTCTTCGTTGCAACTTGCAAGATTAACTGTACTTTATTTTGGATGAACCTGGTGTAGCTATCTTTCAGATTTGTGCAATTCTGTTTATATGCACTAGTGATAAAGGTTCACGTGAAAGTAAGCCCTTATTGAATTTTAAGGCTGTGTTCTATCAATAATGAAGTAAGAAAATTTTTAATAGTGAAGCAAGACTGAATCTTGATGTGTCTTATTCCTTTTGCCTGCTTTTTTTTGAGAGCAAATCCAGTGGCTTAAATCCCGTTATCTGTTCATCGGAGTAATTTATGTAGAAATTTTTTTTGATTGCGAACAACTTTAGTTGCCTTACTTATAACCATTAGAACCTTTTGGAGGGATTGCTACGCATAACACACTTCTTCTAATTCACACTTAATGCAGACATACTATACCACACAAATAATTTACTAGTTTTAATTACTTCTGTGTAATTAGTAATCTTGAGTAGGAGAATTTCACAGGAGTTGAGACAGAAGACACATTCACAAGACCACAATGTCAGGCAGCTTAGCAGCACTATAGAGGACAACCTGGTAGACACAGAAATCTTAAACCAGATAGGCATTTGATGACCACAGACTTGAGTTGTCACTAACTGGCCAAAAGAAAATATCAAGTAATTTTACAAATACTTAGCTGCCTTCAAAAATAGCTTATTGTTAGTTAAGCCAGTTGGATTTAGAGCTTAGTTTTAAATAACTGCTTTTCAGTGAAAAAGCATAAGCATTTCAGAAGTGGCTTACGTATTTTTACAGGTCATGTGGACGGATTTGCCCTGCCAGAATTTTCATCTTCTCCTTTGTTGTGCTATCCTAGAATCTGAAAAACAGCAAATAATGGATAAGCACTACGGCTTTAATGAAATACTAAAGGTACTGAGTCCTTATGCATTTTAAAAATATTAATTAACTTTTGAAGTGATTGCAGTATATTTGTATATCATGTTGCAAGAAGGAGAAAGTGTGTACTGTCTTCTGGAGGGTTAAATGTGAACTGAGTATCTATCCTCCATGCTTTCAAAATGGTTTCATGTCTGTGTTAAGATTCTTAACAGATTGGAAGTGTTTCTCCTCCTTAGACTACTGCTTAGAACGTTTAATCTTAATTTTTGCTTTTTCTTCTGTAATCTTACTTGTTACCTCTTTGAAAACGTGAGCTGTGGGGTTACCTAGGAGGGCTAGATAGTTTGTCACATTTAGAAATATCGTGGCTTCCTCTTGCAGATCTTGGATGCTGGTCAAAGGCTGCAGTATGCAACAGTAGCCGTTTGTCAAAGCAAACAGAGTATACTTAGTATTTCATACTAAAGGGCAGGGAGATACTTCCTAGCAGTGCAGTGCAGTACCAGTGTATTTTATAGTAAAGTGTATTTACCATTTATCACACCTAACTCTTCTTTGTGAATATATTTTTAGCATATCAATGAACTGTCTATGAAAATTGATGTGGAACACATACTCTGCAAAGCAGAAGCAATTTCTATGCAGATGATGAATTGCAAGGTAAAGATATTTTGAGTGTTTCTATTGTGAGCATTTGTAGAGGATAAAAGTATGTAGTTGGCTGTAGGCATGCATGTATGACTTGCAAAATAACTAAATGCCTAAGAAAGGATAAGAAAGGATGTGCTGTATGTATACAACACCTATATTCTAAAAGTCTGTAAGTAAGAGTGATAAATTTTGTTGAATAATATTGTTCACTGGAGGCAAGCTGGGTTGTGCCTTTTGGTCATGATTTCTTAACTCTTACTAGATAACCTAATTGAATATTCAGCGTGCCTGAGAAAAATGAGGTGAAAGATGCATTTCACTGAAAGTATACCAGACTTAGTAGGCAGAACCTAATGGTTCACTCAATAAAACCAATTTCAATAACATGAAGTGTAATTATAATAGTTGTTTAGACTTATTTTTGTAATGAAGGAATTGATTCCTGAGTCTGCCCCCTTTGCTGTCTTTTCAAATCTCAGATACAGCAAATGGTAACTTTAATGGAACTAATCCTGAGAGATGCTTTCAATACAGCTAAATTCAGATGAATGATTACTTATTGGGGGAAAGGGCTGGATGGGGGCTTGGGTGGGACTGGGAATGACACCTGGTCGTTAACTTTTGTCATTTAATTACAGTAACTTTTTATTCCTTCTCTTCTAGGAATTGCCTCAAGCAGTTAGTGAGATTCTGGGGATAGAAAGCAGTTCCATAACACCAGATTCAGATACTGGAGAGGATGAAAGTGGAGCTGTGTTGAGTTGTCCAACGTCGTTGTATCAGTCTCTCTCAACACCTGTAATTGCTGCCAATGGTACAAGCAACAGCTCTCAACAGATGTCTGAGACACAGACCCTGGCACCTGCATAATTACAGTTGGTTAAATTGAAGAAAGACTTTACCAAGCACGTTTTTTTTTCAAGTACTTGAGAGATGGATATTTAAATTTGGTGTTGATTAAGCTTTAAGGTTGGAAAGAAAAATCTGTACTGTAATGCTCTTGCATTAAAGCTTTACAACATGACTCAACCTAACTATTTTTGTAGTTTCTTCTACCAAAATAGCCTTTTGTTTTCAATAACATTCCTTAATATTTTTGTAGCCAAGTGCATTTTCTTTTTGCTGGTGAACTGGAAATGGATGGTGGTTAAGAATGAGTTTGGAAATTGTGCATTTGCTGAGCTTTCACATGTATTGATCTAAGACAGTGTGAGCTCTTTATTTTTGAGCAGATGCACAATAGGCCAGCTGAAGCTGCTGTACAAAATCTCAAGCTGAAGAGATGCTGATGTGTTCAAGAAGGATCATTTTGTAAATGAATGGGTTTTCCCTATCTCAAATGTTTACAAAAATACTTCTAAGTATTTGTTGCTGGTTGAATGTAGATTTGAAGTGGACATTTATACTTATATCGTTTAATGTCCAAATACTGAATTTTGTGTAATAGGGAGTGGATGAACAGTATATTTTTACATTAACATATCTTCACTTTATATATGCATATTATATATTTACACACATACACACACACTATATACACAAATGTGTTTGAATACTAAAAAGGATAGTCATATTTTCAATATCTGAATAAACTTGACTTCATTCATATGACTCAGTTTGACCAAATTAATGCACAGCTCCAACTTGGGCTCTTTTTCAAAACTTTTCTAACTGAAAGTAACTTTCATGTGAATACATTCAGTCCTACACTTGAGGTAATTTTACCGTTGATTTCTCCCAAATTTTACTAATGTCTATCTTTGCTAATATATTAACTGATCAATTAACTACTTACAGTGTTTTTATGGCAAGATTATTTGGAGAATTAATAAATTGATAAAAAAAATACACCACAAACCAAAATAATAATCACAATTAATATTAATGCATTTTTTGTTCCTTAAAAAGCCAGTGTGAGTTTATTCTATGCCATGCTGATGTCCTTTGATGTTATGTGAAATTTAACATAACTGATTTCAGTGTATTCATTATTTGGTTGCTATTGTACATATATAAAATAAAAATCAAAGCTGATTTAGTGTTTTTAATTAAATCATATTTAGAGAAAAAATCTAGTTGTCTGGTTGTTGATGTGAGGCCATGAGATAGAGGGGATAACTAACAACATTTAGTCCATCAATATTACGTATTTTGTAATGAAGAGCATTGGGAACATCTGTTTATTACAGAGTGAAACATGCCTTTTATCTCTTAGCAGTTATGTGTGGGATATGGTAGAGCTTTTTCTTCTGGAGCAGTTTACTTTTACAGATGTTATTGTGCCATCTAAAGCAAATGTAAGTAATACAAAAAGGTTAAAACAGATAAATCAAGTTGTTACAATAATTTTAGACTTGATTAAAATTCTCATGAGTTGTGAACAAACACTGGAGAGCTGAATCAGTATAGATTTTGTTTTTAATATTGTCAATGCGCTATCTCTCATCAGTTAATAAGAAGTCTTATGTAGTGAAAGTCAAGGATTCATAGCTGAGAGTATCTATAGCCTTTCATTTCCTGTCCAGGAAATTGCTGTGAAGCATCACGCCCTTCTTCCGTGTTGAGCATTGTGCTTCTTGGCAGTTCATTTAATGTGGCATAGAATATATAAAAGCCTTAGAACTTACATAATCAACACTTTGGTTCAAATGTACTAAGCAAGTTAGTTTCAGTATTTTTGGAGGACCTGAATTCACTTTGAAGTGTACTTGCAAAATGTTTCTGTCAAAAATTATTTTAAAATGAAACCAAGGAAGGGGGGAGGGAAATGTCTAATACTGAGAAATGCAATGGGCAAGTCTGTCAGTTTGTCTTCAACAAAACGCATGGTTCTTAGTTATTCAGGATACGTAGCCACGAAAAATTATATGACTAGCCCTTAAAGAAAAGTTTACCTTTCCTTTTGGTGTATAATTGTTGATCTTCTCCTTTTGTGTTAAGCACTCAGATGTCAAGGATGAGAAGGCTGCTCCTGAATTAACAGTGAGCAGCTGCCGTGGAAGGCTTGGAGTAGGTAGACTTGCTCTACTTCCTAACAATGCAATCAAATGCCTGTTGCAGTGTTCACTATCTAGTTTCCTTCCTGCTGACTGGCAGCCTTGCAAAGTGTTGCAATCGAGAGGAACCTCATTCTCCACCAAACTATTTCTGATGGTTTTAGTCTAAGCTGAGACTGCAAACACCGTGAGAGGCCTTAACAGGATCACAAAGACTGAAAAAATGTTATAGTTTTGGAGGTTCTGGATGTGCAAAATTCTCTTGTATATAAAAGGTTTAGATTGCTTGGAATTAACAAATATGAACTAACTGAATACTTTTTTCGGTTACAGTTGCCGGGCCTCAAAAGGCAATATTTGTTCAGTCCCTGCAAACCTGTTCTGTTATTTTTTAATTCTCTTGAAGAATTATCTTTTGAGATGACTTTAAAACTTCATACATTCCAGTCATAGCAGAATTCCAGTGTTATCTCTTCCTAGGCAAAAAATTACATTTATTAGGTCTCTACTTGAGGGATTTTTCTGATTTTGCCTGCTTGAGGAATTTTACTTGTTTCAGAAGTACTTTTTTCTTCTGAGTGTGAGACGGAGAGTTGCCTGAAGTTTCTTGGAAGTTCGGACTGATGGTTGTAGAATTTGATACTGGGATGTTAAAAAAAATATAACAGGACGGATTGTCCATAGTAATAACTTAATGCTTCAGCAATTAAGCAAACGTGTACCTATCCTTTTCCTCTAAAGTGCCTCTGTTTTGCAGTGAACACTGTTATCTCATGACCTTCAAACCTGTATCAGGTGTGGTGGCTTTGTATTCATTGCTGAGGGAATCCTAAAGAACATGAAGGCTACATATATGTTACAACGGGTCCTGATTGCTCTGAGAACCAATTGTGGAAATGCTATGATGCTGAACTATATTAGCAATGTTTTTGTTTTGTTCTGTAATTCAATTAAAATTAAGGTGTTAATGTTCAACAGCCCCAGTTTTGTCTCTGACAAGTTTTTTTTTTTCCTTAAAACCTTGGCATTTTTCTAGTGGCCAGACCGAAGATAATGTTGATCATGCCTCTTCACCTATTCTTTGTTTTTTCCTCATATATTATTCTATAAAATTCTTTGCCCCCAGTCATCCAAAGCAGGGAGGAATCAGATTCCTTACTTTCAAATATGTCCTTGAGCACCAAATCAAAGCTTCATTGCTGAAACTTTTCAGAAATCCATAAATAGTGTTGTTCTAGCTTTCATTTTTTGAGATAATGTTTTGTTCAAAATGAGTGAGGCACTTTTCCCGTACTTTTCTAAATAATTCTATTACAAGACTCTTGCATTACTTGAGAAAAGTTTTTCTTTTTAATTATTTGGCATTAAGAATTTGGACTGAGAACAAGTTTTGGTACCGCTAGTGCTATTTGTGCATCCTAGTGTGATGTGAATGATTCCCTTTACAAATAGAATTGGAAAAAAAAAATACTTCAGTGGGCTTTAAGCAGAAGTAATCATTTGTTCACGATATATGTTAACTCAGAGTCAGTCTTAGTAAATATTCTTGTATAGACGCAACTTAAAACTGAAATTTGGTCTTTGGGTGCAGAAAAATAACATGATTTTGAAGCTTTCTTTGTTTGAAAATGTATTTTAACATACTTGTTGGCTGTTTTCTGAACATTTCTAGTCAGTGGCTGGTACCAACTTGTGTGAAAAAATCATGACAAAGAGGTCGGTGCTTGTTCTGGGAGAAATTTGTGAACTGCTCTATGGTGTCTGGGATTAAAGCAGGAAATCCTAAACCTTGTTTCTGTACCTGCAATTATGTACTTATATCTAGCTCCCTAGTTGACATGACTCTGAGCGTTGATGAGGTGATAAGAGACACAGATATGTAACTGAGCACTTCACAGACAGATTTCATGTGTGTGCGCTACTATACTTGATTTTAAAATGCTTTAAAATGCTTTTTTATGGTGTTAAAAGATGAATTGTGCTTCATGTTTAGCGGAACTTGATGATGTCTAATATTCAATTAAGTGATGTTGTCAGAGTATAGGCCTCATAAATTAAATGAAAAATGAAATTCAAGCTTAAATGGGGATTTCAGTCTGAAACTTTTTAAGAATGTGAGCTATTTTTTCTTGTTGAATCAGTATATCTTTGGAACAAACTGATTTTTTTTTTTGATGAATTGCAAAAAAAATATAGGATGTCACTTTTTGCCTCATCCGAAGTGAATGTCATAATTGAATTAAATATATATTTCAAACTGTTGATGTAATTCAAATAAACGAAGTCTTCTAGATGGGTTATGTTTTGAAGGAATTATAGTATATATTTTCATTATACAAGCTACACGTACCCTATCTGAACTTCAGTTCTCAGACTGTTTTTACATATGTATCTTGCTATTAACCAACTAGCAGCAGAGCTGTGTTGTGTAGAACTTAATTTTTTTCCCAGGCTAGCAGTTCAGGACATGGTGGAGACTTCTTTCTTCTCTCTGTGTGGTGTGGTTGGCCCTGGCCAGCAGCCAAACACCCGCTCAGCCTCTCATACACTCCCCTCTCCCATGGGAAGGGGAGAAAATAAAAGGCAAGAAAGCTCATGGACTGAGACAATGACTGTTTAACAGGGAAAGCGGACGCTGCTTCTACAAGCAAAGCTCAAAGAAGTTTTCACTGCTGCCCACTAGCAGGAAAACGTCCAGGCGCTTCCTGGAAAGCAAGGAGTTCACACAGGTTCCTTGGGGAGATAACCACATGACCATGAATGTCCCTGCTTCCCTCTCTTTTCCTTGAGCTTTTATTGTTAGGAAGAGTGGCATGTGGTATGGAATATAGCTTTGGTCAGCTTGGGTCAACAATCCTGACCATGTATGGGGAAGAAGCGAGAAATCCTCAGTGCTGTGCAGGCACTGCTCAGCAACAGCTGAAACAGCGCGAGTGTGTCATCAGCTCTGTTTTAGGTACAAATGCAAAACACGGCATCATGTAGGTTGCTGTAAGTAAAATTAACTCCATCCCAGCCAGACCCAGCATAGTATGTTAACAGGTATTCTTGATCATGTCTGAGATCATACTAATATATTAATCTTTCCTACTGAAGATGACACTTTTAAAATGCCCATCTAGGTCTGATGCAAACCAGTTACATTTTGTATAAGCAGCTGTACTGTTGCTAACACAATGAATTGAAACACTGGAAATTTTTTCCAAAACACTCTTGGTGTAGGAATTGGTCCAGGTATCTTTTAGGTTACATTGGGTGCATGCCACCTTTGGGTGTTGGTCTTCGAGAGCTTTCACATGCTCTTCTGGTTTCACTGTTAAAGTAACTCATGCAGGAGACCAGAAGAATTCTTTCAAGTACAGGTGATTTGGCTCAGGGACTTGATAATTCCTCAAGCAGCAAAACAGGACAACTGTTGTAGATGATCAGAGGGCTAGAACACCTCCCCTACAAGGAAAGACTGAGTTTGGATTGTTCAACCTAGAGAAGAGAAGGCTCTGGGGAGACCTCGTAGCATCCTTCCGGTACATAAAGGGGGGGGCTAAAAGAAAGCTGAGGAAAGGCTTTTTATCAGGGAGTGCAGGGACAGGATGAGGGGTAGTGGTTTTAAGCTGAAAGAAGGGAAGTTTAGATTAAATATTAGGAAGATTTTTTTTTCCTATGGAGGTGATGAGGCACTTGAACAGGTTGCCCAGAGAAGTCATGGGTACCGCATTCCTGGTAATCTTCAAGGCCAAGTTGGTTGAGGGTTTGGATACCTTTGTAGATCCTGCAGTCTACAACACAAGCGCTTTTCAGGTTTGTAGACTCCCAGGGCAGATTGAATGATCACTTGCAGCAGGTGATTTTCTGTACCTTCTGACTTCCTTTATATGAGTCCTGCCTTCTCTTGTAACTGTGCAGGTGGCCATCTATAAGCACCCCTCTGCCTGTGAAGATCAGTTTAAATTTTGTACTACTTACAGTATCTCTGAGGAAGGTACAGTCTGGGAATTTAGAGGTGGTCTCTACACGATCATTTAGGCTATTCCTAAATAGCTTGGGAGTGAGTGTAGGTACTTGTGGCTCTCCTGTTCTCTGTAACCTTCCATTTATCAGTGAATCCACCTCTCTGCCCAATCTATTACTTTGATCTGGACTTGGTTTCCGTACCTGTCTTGTGAGAATGTTATGAGAGAACATGCCAAACGCTTCCCTGCCATCAAGATGAATGACATGTATTGTTTTGCCTTGGTCCACAGGACACTCCTAAGAGGAAATGAGATTTCCTTGACTCAATTTGTTCTCAGCAAATCCATCTTGACTGTTTAATCACTTGTTATCTTCTGGTTCTTTACAAGTAATTTCAGTACTTCTGTTTTCTCAAACAAATTAGATTAGACTGGTTCATAATTCTCCAGCCCTTCTTCCTTCCCAGTACGTGTTTGAAAATGGATGTAATTTTGACCTTTTCACAGTCCTTTGTCACTTGTCCACCCCAAGTTCTTAAAATTATTGATGGCAGAGATTTAATGAGCCTACTCACTAAGTGTGGCTTATGTGCCAAATCTTTTGCTGTGATCAGACCTATGCCAAGTATTCTCCAACGTTGTTTTATCTTGTTAAAAGCTGAGAACTTACTCCCTGCTCTTGCTGTTGGTTATGATAGGCTGCTGGAAAAAAAATTGCTTCTCATGTCCTATACTAATTACTTCAAATTTCGTAGCACAGCCTTTGTCTATGTGTTATTGTGTTACGCTGTCTGAATTTAATAGCTTGGTTCTAGTTTTCATCTCCTGTAAGCTCCTTTTTTGAGTTGAAGCTAATGACAAACTAATGAGCTATGATATTATTAGTAAAAGTATAGTAGAAGACAACACTTTTACAGTGAAACAGTTTCTTGATGAAAATCTATTTTCTCCTCAAGCAAGGAAAGAACTTTCTTTTTGCACTAGGTTTCCCCCCCTGGATGTTGTAGTAACTGAACTTACTGAAGTTCTCTTCTGAAATTGTCAGTTTCTGCTTTTTTTCTCAGTTTCTTTTTTTTGGCTGAAGATCATGAATGCATCTTGTGTTCATTCTTCCCTCAGTCCTCTCTCCTTTCATTGTTTTCTCCTAAATTCTGGATCAAAATTTATCACTTGTATTCCCAGATTTTCCTAACCAGTCAATGATTTTGTAGATATCTTTTGCCAACAGCTGTTGGTTGATTAAAATAGTGCTGTTAGAACTTGGGATGATTTTTCTGGCTACTTGAAACCCTGTGCTTTTTCATGACTTAAAAAGTAGTTCTGTGTTCTCAACCTGGATTCTCAGTAGACCTGTCTCACTCAGAGAATTGGACTTTTGAGGTGGTGTGTGTGTCATTTATGGTCTGGAAACAGATTGTACATCTCTCTTTCCTTGGTGTAAGAGGCTCCTTTTGCTAGTCCACTTGTCAATTATTGCACAAAGTCCTTGATATACCAATTCAACAATGATTTGGTTAGCTATTAAGACTTCTAATTTCTGCTTGTGTCAACATCTCTTGCATTCATAAGAAGAGTATCTGATCTCCTCCTTGCCTTTTTGACCTTACATTGAATAAAGTTCTTTTCATTTTTTTAGATCCTTGCGAATTGTTTCCTTCTTCATAATTTTTGATACTTTTTTAATACTTTTTCATTGCTTCATTTCTTTCACCATTCTGCCACGTTATGCCTTCAAAGTCCTCCTTTCTGCTGTAGCACAACTGTAAATGAAGCCTCTGTGGCCAGAGGTAGATTCAGATTATTTCTTGGTCCATACTAGCTGCCCCCCATTGTGAATTTTATCCTCTTGTTAAAATCAAATGGAAGGTCTTAAGGTTGCTAGTAAATGTCATCAAACTATGGTAAATGTTACAAATAGTTTTAAGGAAAACTATGCTGAAATGGACAGTCAGTAGCCATAAGAGGGGAAATGATTCAAACATTTAAAACATCTCATAAACTTGCTTCGGATGTAGTTAAGTTTACACTTGAGAAATCTGCATTTTTAAGCTTTAAAAGTGCATTGCTTAGGAGTTCAGGCAAACGGTGACTCTGTTCTCTTGGGGGAGGAGAGGCAAATATATATGTGTGTAAAGTAAAGATGATCTTGGAATTTATGCTTTCTGATTATAGGCAATAAGATGCCTTTTAGAAATAAGAATAAGCTTATCTGTGTGTGCTAGACAACTATCTTTATTTCTATTACTATTAACTCCATCTCCTAAAGTGAAATAAGATTGCTGTGTGGCACCCCAACATATATTCTAAACCAGATATTTTTGAATAGCTGTTTCAACATGCTTCCCATTTTTTTCACCAGGGATTTTAAGTGTTCACTTGTGGTATATATATGGCATTGTTAACAATAGTTGAAATCTAAACAGTATCTGTAGTTTAGCAATAATCCTAGAGTTGTATACCAGCTAGAACAAAGAAGAAATAAATATTTTCAGTCCACGAATGTGTGTCCCTTAATCTGGCACTGGTACAGAAAAGTCCACCTACTAAATACAAGCTGCAAAAGAACTTCCTCTCCAGGAAGAATCAGTCTCTCTGTGGGATTCATGGGCAAGCAGCATGGTTACAATTGCTGCATCATTTGACTTTTCCCTGCCTCACTACCTGCTGGCATAACGTACATTTGTTTGTTTTGCATTCATGAGTCATCCTGAGGAAGCTATGAGAGACAGAAAACTTTTGCCATGCTCTAGTTACTGCACAGAGCTTTGATAGATAGCGAGACTACTGGGTAGTAAGGTTGCTGATTTGTCTGATGGTTTGGCTGCAGCACTAGCATCTAACAGTAGATAAAATTGTGCTCTGTCACACTGGTAGGAGAAAAGCCTGCTCAGTAGAGCTTGGTTTCATCATTGGAGCATTCAGAGAGTGCAAAGTGATCTCATTTTTGTAAACTGTTCAGCTGCAGGAACTGTGTCTAGACATCTCAGGCATAGCAGGTAGGAATATAAAAGTCCAAAGACTCCAACTTGCTTTCCCATTATTACAAATAATGAATAAATGTGACCGATAGCTTGATAACTTAGGATGTGAAACTGAACTATCACATGGAGACATGTTTTCCCTGAATTGGGAAAATGAAGTAAAACTTTGTTAGCATAATGAAAATGATTGATTTACATTACAGGGACATGTATAGGAACCAAGTATTACTACAATCTTATTGTCAAACAGAAGAAATGATCGTTATTACATTTCACTAATGGGAAACTCTGGAAAAATGAGGCTAAGATGATGTGCTTCAGGATTCTCATGAGTTCCAAGAGAATTGTGAACCTTTCCTGGTCCTGAACACGGAGCATGACCATCCATTTAAAATCCATTATTAGCTCCATTAAATCTACTTCAGAAGTAGATTTAAGAGACCAAGACATTACCTTAACGTCGCAGACAAGTTATTGTTTCAGCAGTTACCTTCTGCTAATTTACCATTTCCAACTTGACAGTAGTATGAAATTAAGTGGTGAACAAATCCCTAAAAATAAAATAAGTCTTAATCCCAGAGACATGAGTGAAGACAAGTGAAGTCACTCAAGCATCACAAGTTGTTGCCAAGTTGTCACAAATTGTCAGAACCGAAGTTGCCCAGAGACAAGTGAAGTTGTCATACACATGTAAATTTAAAAGACCTCCAGGTTCTGTATGGGATTGTTTTGTCTCCATAAGTAATTAATTGCTCTATATGATCGTTAGAAGGGAGTCTTCCTCGAGACAGGAATTTTATCTTTTAATACACCTGCTCTGAACCAGCCTTTGTTTTTCAAAGTAGTACTCTTAAAGGAAGAGAGAGGAGTTTTTGATGAGAGATTCTTTAGTTTAAAGTCCTATCACAACTTTTATGTGTAGAAACTCAGACCCTGCTTTTGTTTGGTGTGCTGTCCCCATGTTCCCTGGCACTGCTGGGCCTATTCCTATTCCTATTCCTATTCGTCCCCAGGGCTGCCCAGAGCAACAGGACCCTTGGCCAGCATAAATCCCGTCCTACTGCCCTGCCTGCCCATGGAGCAGGGAGATAGCAGGCAGGTTTGGCTTCAACCCAACCCGGGGTGGCTTCAAAGCAGCATTTCCCTCCCTGAAGCAGGTGGGCAACAGTGTGAAGGGAAGATAAAAGTGTTGCCTGCCCCCAGGGGTGGTGAGCACAACTCTCCAAGAGCCTCCTGGCCCTGAGGGACTTCTGTAGTGATACAAAAAGTGGTTGTTATTGCAGGGGATGGAATATTTTTTATTTGGGTTGGGGTGGAGTTTGGTTTCATCTGGGTGAAAATGAATCTTGGAGAATTTATTTACTGGCAATTTTGGTATCTCTTACAGGCACAGAAGAGACCTTGTTCTAGTTTTGAATAGCTCGATGGACTGTACTAGCTGGTGTGTGTGTTACGTAGCTCCTTCGCACTTCATTCACAAAAGGTGTGAGCCCACTGTACCCCATGAACCCTTCCCCTGTAACTCAAATCGGAACAAGATACACATGTGGTGCTTGAGGCTGATGGTTCCGTCTCTAATGCATTGGTTAAGATGACAACTGCTGAAATAATGTCTTAGGATTTAGTTGCATATGAACTCTGGGTGCTTGATTCTCCTAGTGGAGAAAGGTGTGCTAAGGATAGGTCAATTATTCTGCTTTGTGCTGGCGTGTGTACTGGTATCTCCATTCCCATTAACGAAAAACTGAGATGAAATGACTAGGAAAATCTTCCCTTTTTCAGCATCTTGGATGAATGACTATCTATGCACCAACCTATCTTGAAAAACATCTTGTGGGTCTTTGGGGTAAAAAGTGAAGAAAACCTTCTCTTCTCTTGCAGTTCAGTATTAGTAGTAGTCATAGAATCATAGAATAGTTTGGATTGGACGGGGCTTTAAGATCATCTAGTTCCAGACCCCTGCCCTGGGCAGGGACACTTCCCGCTAGATCAGGCTGCCCAAGGCCCCATCCAACCTGGCCTTGAACGCCTGCAGGGATGGGGCAGCCGCAGCTTCCCTGGGCAACCTGTGCCCTCACCACTCCCATGGCAAAGAAATTCTTCCTAATGTCCAGTCTAAACCTGCCCCTCTCCAGTTCATAACCATTGCCCCTTGTCCTGTCACTACAAGCCTTTGTGAATAGTCCCTCTCCAGCTTTCTCGTGGCCCCTTCAGGTACTAGAAGGTCGATATAAGGTCTCCTCACAACCTTCTCTTCTTCAGGCTGAACAACCCCAACTCTCTCAGTCTCTCCATGTATGGAAGGTGCTCCAGCCCTCTGATCATCTTTGTAGCCTCCTCTGGACTTGTTCCTACAGCTCCATCTCCTTATGTTGAGGATTCCAGAACTGGACTCAATACCCCAGTTGGGTCTCACAAGAGAGGAACAGGTGGGCAGAATCCCCTCCCTCGCCCTGCCGGCCGCACTTCTTTTGATGCAGCCCGGGATCCGGTCGGTGGTTACAACGCAATATAATTAGGTACGAAATAAACACTTTAATGGTTCGTTTTACGATCCTCCCGGGGGTGCTGCGAGCCTGGGCAGCGCCGGGCTCCCCGCCCCGGCTGAGGTCGGCGGGGCCGTGGGCGGCGGGTGTCCCCTAATCGCGCTTTTCCATCAGTGCCGGGGGGGCGGCTATAAAGGCAGCGGCCGCGGGGCCGGGAGGGCAGAGCGGCGCTGCCCGCGGCCGCCGCCATGCAACCCGCCATGATGATGTTCTCCAGCAAGTACTGGGCGCGCAGGGGGTTCTCGCTGGACTCCGCCTTCCCCGAGGAGAGACCCGCCGGCGGCAGCAACGCCGTGAGTGCCGGGACCCTGCGGGGAGGGAGCCGCTCGGGACGCTGTGGAACGGGAGCATCTCGGGATGCTGTGGGGAGGGAACAGCCGCTCGGGACGCTGCGGGATGGGAGAAAGTCAGGATGCTGCGGGGTGGGAGATGCTTGGAATGCTGAGGGACGGGAACAGCTCGGGATGCTGCGGGATGGGAGCAGCCTCTCGGGATGCTGTGGAGAGGGAGCCGCTCGGGATACTGCGGGATGGGAGCAGCTCGGGATGCTGCGGGGAGGGACCAGCCGCTCGGGATGCTGCTCGGATGGGAGCTGCTCGGAATGCTGCGGGACGAGAACAGCTCGGGATGCTGCGGGGAGGGAGCAGCCTCTCGGGATGCTGTGGAGAGTGAGCCGCTGGGGATGCTGTGGAGAGGGAACAGCCGCACGGGATGGGAGCTGCTCGGAATGTTGCGGGACGGGAGCCGCTCGGGATGCTGCGGGATGGGAGCAGCCGCTCGGGATGCTGTGAAGAGGGAGCCGCTTGGGATACTCTGGGGAGGGAACAGCCGCAAGGGATGCTGAGCGATGGGAGCTGCTCGGAATGTTGTGGGACGGGAACAGCTCGGGATGCTGCGGGACGGGAGCTGCTGCTCGAGGTGCTGCGGGACGGGGGCCGCTCGGGATGCTGCGAGATGGGAGCAACTTGGGATGCTGCGGGGCGGGAGCTGCTTGGAATGTTGAGGGACGGGAACAGCTCGGGATGCTACGGGACTGGGAGCCGCTCGGGATGCTGCGGGACGGGTCCGGTCCAGGGGGGGAAACCGGCCCCCTTCCTCGCAGCTGTAGGGACAGGGAACAGACTTTCAGAAGCTACAGGGGCTGGTGATGCTAACCTGGCGGTCTAATCCCGTGTTCATAATGGTGCCTCAAATGCGTCTTCAAACAGTAGTGAAAGTGTCATTAGAAACGCAGTTAATCAGCCGGTACTGCAGTAACATCGCAGCGCTGGGGTCCAGTTGAGGTGGTTTTAGGTACTCGTGATTAGTCCTGCCAACCGTGTGCCCTGCCAGCAGAATCTGCCTTTTTCAGGGCGCTTACAAACCTCACAGTTAAACTTTTTGGTCATTGCATAGATCGTGATAGAACAAGGGGGAATGACCTCAAGGTGTGTGTGTGTGTGTGTGTGTGTGTGTGTGTTCAGACTGGATATCAGGAAGACATTTTTCACAGAAAGGGTCATTGGGCACTGGAACAGGCTGCTCAGGGAGGTGGTTGAGTCCCCAACCCTGGATGTAATTAAAAGATGCGTAGACGAGGTCCTTAGGGACCTAGTTTAGTGGCAGGTGGGAACGGTTGGACTCGATGATCTAAGAGGTCTTTTCCAACTTAGTGATTCTATGATTCTATGGACACCTACACTGCCTCGGTGCCTATGGCACTTTGAGGTTTTCCTGCTTCTGACAACTCTCAAGGGTGTGAGAATATGTGGAAGCGTCATATAGAGGTTGTGCAATTTCCCTGCTGAAACCTCTGTCGGGAGGTAGAAGCGTTTCCCTCTAAGGTGATGGTATGGGTGCAACAGGTGCTTCGACTGTTTCAAGCGTGGGATAAACTGGATGCTTGCAGGTGAATGTATTTGAATAGGACCACTTTAAGAAGAATAGAGAATGTTAATAGGTACTAATCATGTAACCTGCTTTGAATATGTGAAATATTTAGGAAGTTTTAGCCTCCTATAAAATTTTGCAACACATGAAGATCCAGATCACTTCAGTAGAACTGACATAATGAGACAGTTTGTACGAGTTGTGAACTGGCCTATTGTCTATATGGTAAAATGTGAAATATCCCTATTTGTGCATGTTTTGCTTCTATTGTAGAAATCGAATTAAATGGGATAAACTTTTATTGTCTCTATATCTGAGTTACTATCTCCACTGAGCTCTGCTGTAGATGACATTACTGACTATTTGCACTTGCTCCAGGTAATTAATTTTTGTTAGGAAAGTTGATCTGCTAGTCATTATTTAATTATGAAGTGTACTAATGAACATGTCTGATAAGACTGAGTTCTTGCAATGTCACAGCCTTTTCTACTGGGCTCATAACAAGTAGGTATTCTAAGTTGCACGTGCTTGTGAGAATATTTCTGTCATCATTTCAGTTAAGGCTCCCTTGAGAGTATTAGGGAATACAGGGACTGTCTCTGAAGGTCCCATTGCTCTAGTTTCCCAGAGGAACTGATGGTATTGAGATTGTCAGGACTCAAGTTGACTACATGATCCATGGGACATGGCTTCTAGAAAGCAGCACACAGTGAAAAAATGTGTATGCTATAAAACAGCTTCTTTGTCACTGGGTGTGGAGGTTGTGTGCTTGATGTATGTGGAAATGACTCTGTCAAACCCCAGATAATACTGAAGTTAAACCAAAAGTGACTCTCCCCTAAACTATCCCTAAGCAAACCTCCTCCTGACCAGAATCACATAAGAGATTGGTGGGAATGGTTGGACTCAATGATCCGGTGGGTCTCTTCCAACCTATGATTCTATAAGTTCAACTGCTAGAAAAATAAACGTGTTCAAAACCCTTCGTAGATCATTCCACAAACACAATTTCTTTCCTAGATAGTTTCTGTGTAGTGTAATAAATGATGAGAAAAGACTACAGAGACTTTTTAACATATCCAGTAACTGGTTTAATTGTGGCTGGTTTAACCTGTGCTGTTTAAAACGTGGCTTTTAGTAAGATTATGCCCTCTTTTTAACTCAGTGCACTCTTAACAAAAGTCTCGGAATATCTAGTGGGAGCTGACTTGAGAGCTGTGGGTGCCCTATTCAGTGGAGAGAGATATTTCAGTGTGGACTATGACTGAGTAAAAAAATAAGCCAATTTTACATCAACTATGTGAATACATTAAGATGGATGTGATGAATATCACTATCAGTGGTATAAATTTTTAATAAAACCATTTTATATAAGCTAGTTTGCAAAGGAATCAGGCTGAAGATTGCTAATTTTTTGCTGGGTCACAAAGCCCTTGATAAAATTTTGTAAAATCTTCTAGAAACACAGGTGACCCTTTGCTAAAGTTCATCATTGCAGGTCCACAGATATTACGCAAGTGGGATAACCTACCTGTAACTTAAAAATAAGAATAGAGATAACCTACCTGTAACTTAAAAATAAGAATAGAGATTTAACTTGACTTTTAACAAGTGTTACAAGACCTGTTTAAAAACTTCATTCATTTTCAGGTCATTTTTCTGTAAGCTGCTTTACAATTTACCAAAGCACGATTTAATCCATGTGTTATTCTTAATATCTATTTTAATATTTTTTTTTAGTGACTATATTATGGAAGATAAAAAAGCTGTTAGCATCTCACTAAAGACTTAATTTCTCCAGGAGTCACAACCTGGGTATTGGAAAGTGTGAGCTGTTTTTTAAAAATCATGGTCAATGTTATGAAGAATTGCTTATATGTTTGTATCTCAATAAGATCTAAGCTGATAAAGTTACATATTTTTGGAAAATGCTGGCTGAAATTTGGCTTAAAGCAGTCTTTGACCCACAAGCTGAGGGAAGAATGTAGGAATGGAGAAGGGTGGTGTGATTTTCTGTATTTTCTTGAGTTCCTCAGCCAGCTCATCTTCTATGAGACATACCGTCTAAGTTTGCATTTCTGTCCTTTTTTTTATAATCATACAGTTGTTTGGGTTGGAAGGAACCTTAAAGATCATCTTGTTCCTCCTCCCTGCTGTGGGCAGGGACACCTCCCACTAGAAGCAACAGAGATTTTGTTTTCTCAGGAAAAATGATGTGACGTGATACCATTAACTGCACTATAACAGAGAACATAAAATATATGTTTTAAATTTAATGGTTAATGTGAAAACACAGATCAGTGTAAATCATCATAAATTATCTGTTACAGGTTAGAATAGCATAACTGCAATTTTTCAGAGCAATTTTGCAGCAATATTCAGGCTAGAATTGCATCACTGCAAGATTTTCAGTAATTCAGACCATCTCTATTTGCTTCCTATCTGTTATTAATGATAGGATTGCCCTAATAATAGCATCATATTTGTATCCCAGGTATTCATACACTTTTCTTTAAGCTGTCTCTAATGGACTGGTCTCTAATATGATCATCTCTAACAGCTGATTTTGGCCTGTGATTCTTGTTTCAAGTGAGTGCGTTGCCCTTTAGATTAAGTCTGGATGAGTCCCATTCAGGTATTTTCTAATAAAAATTTCTCTTTGCTTAAAAATTCTTAATTTTAGGAAATGCCTTTTGCATCTGAAATGATGCTGTTCTTTGTCCATTTGTAGCTAAACAGACCAAGTTCTGGGAAAAATGAGGAGAAGAAAGGGAATAAGGGAAATGGGAAAAGTGAATCTGTTTCTGAAGGTGGAAAGACAGCCGTGGTGTTTTCCTTGAAGAATGAAGTTGGTGGATTAGTGAAAGCTCTTCGACTTTTCCAGGTAAAGCTTACAAATCATCACACTGACTTGGCTGAGGATGGCTGCTGAGGTCAGGTTGTTTGTTGGTATAAATCTAATGGACTGTGGCAGAAGGAATAAAGTGCAGTTGCACTCTGTAGAATTGAATACAAATAACTTAAAATTTTATGGACCATTCAACAAAGCCTTTTGGTGTTGCAAAGGGTTTTCTGGAATAAAGTACAACAGTGACACTGATTTTCACAGCATTTGCTTTAGATTTCCAATGTGTGATGCTAAACACTAAATTAGATCTGAAGTTGTCTGTGGAGGCCACAATGAAAGGAGGCACTTTCAGAGAGAAGTTCAGAAACTAAATTACATACAGTCAGGTAGTGGTGGCAGCCTTGCTACAGAACAGTGTTTTGTCATAAGGTTAAATGCACTTTTAAGTGCTCGCAGGGTCAGGGCTTTGTGTCTAACTAGAATATAAATTATGAAGTATTGGTTTCCACATAAATCCCAAGGCAATCAGTGGATTTCAGTCCTGCATGTAATCTACTTGCCTTATTACTAAATTCAAGAGGGCTTGGAGGTGTGTTTGAGACCAGATAACACAAAGCATTATGATAAGTCTTAGGTTGTTGAGTGCAGAGCAGTGAAAAGAAAGTCAGGAGGTGTAAGTGTGGGAGCACAGGGCATTACCAATCCTGTCTCGTAGGAGCTGGTTCTTGGAGAAGATTCCTGAAGACTGATGTAGATACCTAGATTCCCTGTCCAAAAAAAAGAGAATAAGTTAGACTCCTGGGAAGGAAACTGCCAGGAACCAGGGTGTTTGAATGAAGCTGAGAGGAACTGCAGGAACCATGCTTAAAGTTTAAGCGTCTAACTGCAGCTGTGGCTAACGTGCTTGAATGGGCTTATATCTGAAATCAACGGCCTCTTCATGGGAATGGGCATATAACTCACTCTAGCCTCTTAAAACACAACTGGAAGATGTTGTAGAGATATCACTCCCACTCATGGGGTCACTTCGTGATTTGAGTACTGTGAGGAGAAGCGCCGGGTTTCGTCCTCTTCTCAATCTAGGGCTGGTCGAAGTTCAGCTTTCCAAGAGAATGCCTAGAACTGGTACCTCTGTGTCAGCTGAAACCATGCAGGGGAGTCCCATGGCCTGAGTTATTCAAGAACAGATCATCAAAATGATCCTGCTGGGCTTTGTAATCTGGCAGTTTACAAACAGCAGGTTCAAGTCCCTCAACAGATAGAGGGTTTTCCTTCTGTGAATTTGTTAGGTTTGAATGCGCTAACTAAGGAGATGTACAGTACACATGGAGCATGCCAGTTATTTAATTTATGCACGTATATCCAGGGCTGTAAAAGCAGAGATTGCTGGTTGGCTGTACCAGAGGTGACTGTCACCTGAAATGGACATGTCTTCGAAATACAGCAGGCAGGTGGAAGTATAAGCACAGAGTTCTTCCCATTTTGGAAGTAAAAACATGTTTTATTGGCTTCACTGAGTAAGTGAAAGGAGATTTGTGAAAAGTAACAGATAGTTTGTGTGTGGCAAAAGAAGGAAAAGTCAGAGTCAATAGAAATACTGATTGAAAATAATAATTTAGTCCAACCTCCTGTTTTGAAGGAAGGCTACATCAATGCTGGATCAGGTCAGCCACAACACATTATGCCTCTCGTTGGATGACATCCTTAGCAGATCTGTTGTTTGGGAGAGATACCCCACAGGAAAATTTTAACACCAGAACAATTTTCACTCTTGTGTTTAATTTTCACAGGAATGTTACAATAGAGAATAAGTTCCATTAGAATTTAATTTTATTGCTGTCATCACTTCAAGTAATTCTTAACTGCTGCAAGAAAGATAGATGAGGACTAATACACAGTTATCCTTAAAACAACATTTCCTCCTTCCGGTTCATGAGAGATGCTGAACTAGTACACATTTAATAGTGTCTAAGTAAATGCACTCAAATCAAGTTAAATTAACAGTATAATTAGGCACATTGCATAACTGCCTAAAATTGCGTTTCATGTTTAACAAAGGTAAACATACGATTGCATTATAATGTTTTAGTTATAAAGTAATATTGTCCTTTATAAAAGATTGCCTTGTTAGATAAAATTAAATCATTAGTTAACTGTCTTCATTAAATGCAATATTATGTTAATATTTAGTATACAGATTTTTTATTTTTTAAATTATCTATTAAACATCAGTAACCAATTATGTAGATCAAAAATGAGTACTTTCAATGAAAAGAGCATTTAATAACTGGGAAAAAACTTTCTTGAGCAGCATGCCTTCAATATTCCCTTCTAGCTGGTATTTCATTGGCGTTTCATATGCTATTTCATCTTTCCACAGGAGAAACATGTGAGCATGGTTCATATTGAATCACGAAAATCAAAGAGAAGGAACTCGGAGGTGGAAATATTTGTGGACTGTGACTGCACTAAGAAAGAATTTAATGAACTTATCCAGTTGCTCAAGTTTCAAACTAACATTGTATCTCTCAATCCACCAGAAAACATCTGGACAGACGAAGAAGGCAAGGATGCTTTTGTATCACTTGATTTAGACACTGACAAACGTTTTGCACAGGTATCTCTGCAGTCTCACACTCCAGTACATCCAGCTTGTATTCTGTCTTCCACAGATCTTGACTGTGTCCCTTGGTTCCCCAGGAAGATATCTGAATTAGACAAATGCTCACAGAGAGTTTTGATGTACGGATCTGAGCTGGATGCAGATCACCCTGTAAGTGTCTAATGAAATTGTATCATAGATAATCTGTTTAGATTATTTACCAGTCAAACAAAAAGCTCGTTGACAACTGATTCTGAGTACTTCTTCTGTGCAATAGGTTTTCAGAAAATGGGGATTCAGTTCTCTTCACTGATTTCAGTGAATTAATTTTCCTTTTTTTTGTAGCAGGACACTCAAACAGCAGGTTCTCCAGAAAACTTATTCACTCTTGAACAACTGTGTCCCTTTTTGTACTGCTTTCATTTATGTATATTTTTAAATAACTAGTTGATAGAAACATTCTAACTCTGAAGAGTTTAGATCAATGTGACCTTCAGTTTTGTCACTGCTCTTAGGTAAGAAATAATATTAACGTAGGTGTCACAGAAGAAAGAATTATGAAGGAAGACTTCCTTGTGCACTCAAGACATTAATTGCAAAATAAATCAGAGAAACATGTTCCTGTTTCTGCATGAATGCAGCAGGTGGGAAGGTGTCTTACATGGTTTCCTGACTTTGATGGCAGGAGACATTCCACACAAGCTGTAGTGAACAAATGTTCAGCACAAAAGGCAAAAAAATAGGTTTGTTATTGTTTATTTCTTTTGGCTGATGTCTGTAAGTGCTTAACTTCTGGGTGTCTAGATGGCAGATGGTGGCAAGCATTTGTGTTACAACATTCTCACTTGTTACAAATCCAAATTTCTACCTTTGGTCCACCCAGCTGAAAGATACCGATGGTACCTAGTTGTATTCATTCTTACTCCAAAGTAAAATAGACTATATTAAATGGGTATTGTGGGAAATTTCCAGCTGAAAGGAAGTAGGCAATTAACTAGGATATCTGACTGCAAGATTATCTTGTAATTGTATCAGATTAAACTGTAGCTGTAGGTGACAGTCTCCTTTGGCTTTTGTCACTCATATTTTTGTTGCTATTGTCCAAGGTGGTGAAAAATGGACCCAAAGAGATTGTAAGTGATGGCAGAAAGACCAGTTCTTACACTCTCTAGTGATGCATCTGTGTCACACCATGGTACTGCAATGGCTGTGCAGACTCTTCTCTGGTGACTGCCTTGGCTGAGAAGAGGCCAGTACTCCTGGTGGTCCTGGCTTTGGGCCTCTAAGTCAGTGCAGAAATGGGACTCAGACCACTGTCTTTTGTCCTCTCTGCTCCACAGCTCCCATAGTGGCCATGCTGTGGCAGGGGCTCAGGGACAGACCCTCACGCCTGAGCACACAAGCAAATGGACATCATTGTGATGTCCTCTGGCAGCCCCATTTTCCCATGTCCCTGGTGTTACCTGCCTGCATATCAGTCATAATAAGCATTGTTGCCTTGCTTGATTCCCAGCCATCTCTACCACGTGTGAGCCCTTCCCACACTGTAGGCCTGCAGCTGGGTCCTGTTTTCTGCCACGTACCTTGCATTTTCTTAGAATGGAAAAGTATGTTGATTGCCTTCAACCATTAACAGTAATTTGGTTCAAATAGAGACCTTAGTGGCAGCTCATTCTAGCCTTGAGTTGATGACTGTGATGGGCCATTTGATACTGTTTTATGTCCTGAGTTGATGCCTTCATTAAATACATGGGTGATCTGCTGAAAATCTACCTTCAGTTTCACAGACAATGAAAAAATGCATTTCTATTATATGAATACATATTTTACACTTGGGGAAACTTTTATAATTTACACACCATTTGTTACCTTATGCAGCATGCTAGGTGTCAGAGATGGAGGGGGAAAACCCTGTAAAATCTCTGACTGGCCTTTCAAAGGCCATTACTGGTGCTTACCTTGTTCCTTATGGGTGGCCTGAGGACTCAAGAGAATTCTTCTGTTGAACAACTAGCATAGCACCACTTCAGAGGCATAGCCCTAACCCACTCCATATTGGCTAATAAGTTTCAGTTTAACTACACTTGATAGTTTTAAATCCTCTGTGCTGTCTTCCATCCCCTTCTGGCTGTAGAACAGCCTGCACCTGAGTGCTTTTGTCAGAAGGTATTAAGCAGCCAAGGAGGCTTCCCCAGATTACAGTATTTTTTTGCCAGTCAAAAACTTTTCAGTGTAGCAGTGGAGACTTGGAAGTTTTGTTCAGTCCATTGAAATCCTCCCTTACTCTAGCCCAGCAGTGCAGCCTTGATTAGGGGGCGGTAAGATGCCTTCAGAGTTTTCTGAAAGCTTATATAAATATTTCAAATGAAACAATGTAATCTTTTCATTCCCTTCAGTGATTTGTATTTGTGTATGTGAGTAGTAAGTAAAAAAATGCATTTTAATTCTCAGCTTTGACAAGGGGAAACTTAAATGCACTTTCCTAGCATTTTTTCACCTGCAAGAGGTTGGCAGTCCTGCCTTGGAAATAGATAACTTTTTGTAGTCCAAAACTTGAAGTATCTACATCTGTTACAGGCACAGTAGAGACCTTGTCCTAATTTTGAATAGCTCAAAGCTGGTGTGTGTGTGTTACGTAGCTCCTTCGCACTTCATACAAAAAAGGTGTGTGCCCACTGTACCCCATGAGCCCTTCCCCTGCAGCTCAAATTGGTACAAGATACACATGTGATGCTTGGGGCTGATGGTCAGTCTCTAATGCATTTGTTAAGATGACAACTGCTGAAGTAGCATCTTAGGAATAAGTTGCACATGAACTCTGGGTGCTTGATTCTCCTAGTGGAGGAAGGTGTGCTAAGGATAGGTCAATTATTCTGCTTTGTGCTGGCGTGTGTACTGGTATCTCCATTCCCATTAAGAAAAAACTGAGTGAAATGAAATGACTAGGAAAAAAGCTTCCCTTTTTTAGCATCTTGGATGAATGACTGTATCTATGCACCAAGGAGTCTTGAGAAAAATATTCTGTGTGTCTTTGGTGGGGAAAAAGGTGAAGAAAACTTTCTTTTCTCTCGCCGTCCAGTATTAGTAGTCAAAATACTATATAATTAGGTAGTAAATAAACATTTAAATGATTTATTTTATAATTCCTACAGCTAATTTTCTGTTCTTATTGTAAATCACTCTCTTCTTCCTTGCTTAAGGGGTTTAAAGACAATGTCTATCGGCAGAGAAGAAAGTACTTTGTGGATGTTGCCATGAGCTATAAATAGTAAGTACTGGCATAATTTTTCCCCATGCTGCTGACTAGTTAGAATTCATGCTCTACTTAATTCCATAGGATGAAGTTTAACAGTAGACAAAGTCATCCTTTAAACTTTGATTAGTTTAGTGTAGGCTGTAAATGACAAACCTGATGCTTGAAATCCTGTTACATTTTTTTGTACAGATACAGGCAAGTAAAGTATTTGAAAGGAAAGTACTACCTCTTCAGCATTTTATTCATAGTGGCTTAAGCTTAAGAAACTTTTACCAATGATTGCATGTGTAAATGACAAACTCGTGCACTGCTGAATCACAAGTATCTAGTGTCTCTGCGTAGCTGGATGAGCTCACTAAACCAAAAAAAAATTATTTTCTTTTCATGTGCTTGTTATACTGGACACTGCAAAATGACATTTATCAATTTTGCCAACATATAATCACAAATTATTCTTTATTTATTATTGACTTTTAAGATCATTGAGTCCAACTACAAATGCAATTCTCCCAAGTCTTCCACTAAGCCATGTCCCTATGCACCACACAGCTGTACACTTCTCAGAATCCAGTCAGTGGATTTTTCTGTAGTTAGTGGAGCTGGTGTCTGTACACAAACACATTTTGATATTTTTTCCCCCCCATGTCACGTCAGTACTTTCAATTTGCTGCCATCTCTGGAAGTTAGGAAACTTTCTGTGCTGCCTACAAATACCTTCTGTGTTGCAATTTTCTTGTCATAGAAGCATTAAACTAATTGTAATCATACTCTAGGTTTTATTTACAACAGGCCTAAGGCTTCATTCTCAAGGGGAAGAACATGTTAATTTCACATTCTTTTCCATTTTACTGCACTTCTTTCGTTCTTTTATTTTTTCTCCTTTGAGCTTTCTGCCTACATAGTTTAAAGAATATAATAATCAACATTTATTTCTTCCTTCATAGAAAATGTGTCAGGAAGCAATTAAAAAATGGATTTTTTAAAATGTTTGTTTGTCTCTGTGTTTTGTTTGATTTTTTTTTTAATTTATTTTCTTTTTAATCTAATACTACCATACATACTGCAGAAGGCTGGGGGGACAGAAGGATTAACTCTGCTTTGTGACCATATAATCCTGATTATATTTCTCCTTTAGTTTTGTCCCATTCCTGTTGTTAAGCTATTACCAGTCTAATAAATGTGCAAGTGCTAGTGTTGGTTCCTCTTTTTTTCTGCCTATGGTGGCATTTGTTTAGCTGGGTGCTCATGACATTCATCCAGCATGTTGTGAGCTGCTCCCTGCTGGTGCAGGGTGCTGGTTAGTAGTGAAGCTTCATAGGCTGACCAGGTAAATTCCAAATTTAGCCAGCTTGCAAGTGTAAGTTGAGACAGGATTTGTTTGTTTACAGTTATTTATTAGCTTTTTTTTTTTTCCAGTTTAATGCTTGCTGTAGAATTATTTCTTCTTGCCTGGATTTTATTGCAGTGTGAAATATAAAGCAGGTAACTGTAGATGAGGGTAGACTGTGTGTGCTCCTAAAGCTCTTTCAGTCAGTTGGAAAAGTTCTCCACTTACCCATGATGGTGGTAGTAGTGCTGTGTGCTTCACAGCTGCTGAGTTGCTGGAAATATCTTCCTATCTTCTCCCTCTCAGCTACCTAAGTGCTGGAAAGACTGTGAGGCTGGTTCACTAAACAGTGGTTTGTCTTCTGAGACAAAGATGATGTTTTTCCCCTCACCCTTAAACTAATGAGAAACGTCTTTTCGCAAGAATCATGTAGAGTAATCCTGCATATTCCCAGAAAAAAAAAGGAAAAATCATTTCTTTCTTTAGATTTTGAACCATTTTTGCAGGCACATTGCAAAAATTAAAAAAAAAAAAAACGCAAAAGAGAGGCTGTTTGAGGGCCACGTCTTGTGCATCAGCAAATCTTCTCAGAAGTACTCCTCCATCCCACTAATCTTTTCAAGCCTTTAAAAGTATTCAAACTCTTCCTATTATTATCAGCAGAAGGAAAACAAGATACTTTAGGTATTTTTAGCCAGGTACCACAAAATGGATGGGAGGCCTCTGATTAGGGCAGTTATCTTGTTCAGGTCTGGTATAGTGGTTTATCCTAACCCCAGTGATGTGCCATATCTACTGAGTGGGCTGTACAGTCCATCTCTCTTTGGGTATGGATCTGGAGACAGCTTAGGGAGGCATTTACTCTCAGCATCCTGCAGGCTCTCCTAAGCCACGCGGCAGAAAGGTGAATCAGCTCAGGGAGGACTCTGTGCTGCTACAGCTAAGCTGTTTCTTGTTACCCGTGCTGCAGAGCTCAGAATTAATTTGTCTCTCAAATACATTGCAGTTTAATCACATACTCTTCTGTGATCTAATGACTATTTACTTATTTATACATACACAGCTCTGTTGTAAGTACTGCTTCCCTCAGGGATAAATTCAGAGCACTGTCTTGAACCTCTCAGTGTCTTCCATGTAAGTGACCTTCCTAATCATCTGTTGAGGCTTAACGCATTTCTACTTCTCATTTTCCAATGTAAAAAACCCCTACACACTAGTTTCCCTAAAGAAATAACAGAGATCTGGCTGCAAGGAATTGGCTCTGTAAAAAAATTGTTGAGTTAGAAGTCTCAGATCAGCATTTCCTTTATGAATTGTTGCTGTTCTACAGTGGTAGATGTTCTGCTTTGGTTGCACATAAAGAGCCTTCTGTAGTGGGAAAATGAGAGAGAAAAATGCTAAGAAATTAACTTGAAGCAGATATTTGCTGGTGCTGGATGTTAAAGGGAAAGATATGCTAATAGAGCACAGCAGTGAAGATCAGCTGTATGAAATAAATTGACCAAAAAAAAAAATGTTCCTCCCTCCTTCCCCTAGCTTCTATCCTAAAGATATTGAAAATGTGTTAATCTTCCTAATTAGTCCTTTGAGACTGAGCAGGGATTGCAAAAGTGTTGAGAAAATTAAATCTGGAGGAAAAATACGAGGTTTAACAGGGAATTCATAATATGAGTTGATAGCTCATCACCATGGCAAAATGGAAAGACCTTGTTTCAATAAGGGGATGTAAAAATTCGGGATAGGTTAGCTTGTGGAGTCATCTTTCTCAGCCACAAGAAAACTGGTTATACAAGCTGGTCGTTTCTGTGATTTATGGAAAAGTTTGAGCACAAGTTGAGTCTTGCATGTTGAAGTAAAAGGGTAAGAAAAATCAGATTTACAGAGCTGAGTGAAAACAGCATAGATCCTCCCTCAAGCCTGGCTGCCTTGATCCTCTTGATAAAGAAAGCAATATCACGATCAGCTGCAAATAAGATCAGCTCTGCTAGGCATAAATCCTATTAAGGAATTAATGTTCAGTGAACTTTACTTCAAGTACTAATGAATTAATTGAAACAATAACTAAGTTATAAACCTTTTAGTGAGCAGTGAACAAGCTTCAGATCCCTGATTGTGTTTATACCTCTCTAGTGACAGATCAAATAGAAACCTGAGTTTTTCCACTGGGTGCACACATTTCTTCCTCTGCTGGGCCAGTGCTGACCTGTACTGGCAGTATCTGTAGTAGAGGTCAGGTCTAACGAAAAGGGACGAGACTACTGTATAGTATTCTGTCAACCCTAAGTGCATAAAGTAGCAATCCACTTGTATCTGTCATGTACAGTACAATTTAGAACAGCTGTGTTATTCTTTCCATGCGCTGGCAAGCACCTTAAGGCTGATAAAGTGTAAAGGTGAAGACAGGTACTAGACCTTAAGGACTGACTCCTACCATGGAGTGGGCACGGACCCAGCGCAGATTCTGTTGTTGAGAAATACTTCAATGTATTGCAGTTCTTGTCATGTCTGCAAAAGAGGGGCTCAAGGGGAACTAGTGGATGTATTGAATGTTCAGAGAGTCCTTAACAAGTGTGAGTACCTCATACATAGTAGCCTTTGACTGACAGATAGTGCCATGGATCAAAATACTTCGATATACTGAAAAGCAAGGGGATTAAGCGGTAAATTTTTAATATATGTGAGGGGACAGCCACAATGAACGTAGGGTGGATGCTCTTGTGCATGTAGGAACTGCATAGCAGCAATTGCATGTGACACGAGGGCTCATTCCTTATTACATCATGCAGTGGAGGCAGGATTATGAACCAGGAGACAGCTGGGATGGAGAGTGCTGGACTTCACCTGCTGCAATAGGACCCCCCATGGCCAATACTGCTGCTTGGCTGCTGCCTGCAACACTGGGGAAGCTGCAGTGCTGGGCTGGGAGCGCTCATGTTGCCAGTCCTGTGGCAGGGGAGAGGAGGATAGGGACTGATGAGGTGGAAGGGGATACCGTGAATCCCTTTGCCAATCTGGACTTCATTACAGTGCAGGGAAAGAGGATACCTGAAGAGAAGACAGTCTTCACAGATTACACAATACAGACTGTAAACATGAAAATTGGAGGAAGATTATAATGTTTCTTGGGGAAATTCATAACATGAGATGGTAGCCCATGACCACGGCATGGGAAATTCCTGGCAGTTAAATGCAAAGCAGTGCAAATTGGAAGGAGCCCTTCACACTCTTCACTTCATCAGTAAGTTTAGAATTAGCTGTAACCACTCAAGGCAGATCTTGAATGTCACAGACAGATTAGAGGTACGCTGAAAGGGTCCTGCTTTGCCATTTCTGTACATCTGTATAAAGAGGAGGAAACAGAAGAACGATGCAGGAGTAAGACAAGAAGAGAGATGTATTTAGAAGCTTAGTTCCTAGGCTAGGCTGTTGGTTCTGAGATGAGTTTCTTCATGACGTAGTCCTGCATGAATTTGGGGTTCCAAACACATCTGCACATGTAGGAAACAGTCTAAATTATAAGTATGTATATTTTAGTTGGATCCACACATTTCTAAACATATATGTAATTGCATAATTGTCACTTTGTAAAATGCTAGGCAATGTTGGTGTGTGAACATTATGTATTTTAAAGAATGCATAGAGCATGCAGTCTTCTTATGGTCTTAATTAATCTACAAATTAGACTGAATCAGGATCAGCTAACCACTTGCACAGGCATCAGTGGAAATAATCAGAGAAATATTACTCTGGTACAGGAACATGGCATAAAAGAAATCCATCTTTCCACTATGATACATACAAAGATTAAGAAATAATGTCATTGCTTAATAAGAAAAGCAGCTCTTAAGAAAGGAATATAATATTTACAAGATAACACCAAGAGTTAACTCTAAGAAAAAATGATCTAGCTATCAATTTTAAATAGTTTTTAATAGCTTTGGTAGTCTCTATCTGCCTTCTCACAGAAATTTTTTCATCCACAGTCTGTCTAGAATCCAATTGTATTCAAATGTATTTTGTATTATTTTGGTTTTTTACAGTGGTCAACCTATTCCCAGAGTGGAGTACACAGATGAAGAAATTAAAACATGGGGGGTAGTATTTAGGGAACTCAGTAAACTCTATCCCACCCATGCTTGTCGTGAATATTTAAAAAACTTTCCTCTGCTGACCAAGTACTGTGGATACAGAGAGGATAATGTGCCTCAGCTGGAAGATGTTTCTATTTTTCTTAAAGGTAAGAATCATGTAGTTTGCCAATAGATACAGTTTTATGAAAACCTTTTTTTTTCTGTTTGTATGAAATACAAAACACATTGAATAAAGACTCCCACCATTGTCAGTGGACTTTAGTTCAGTGTGACTCGTAATTCTGGTTTTGACTTTCTCCATGGCAGAGTGTTTGTTGAGTCAAGACAGTTTTATGTATGTATTTGCAGATATGAAGTTGAGAGGAACTAAACAGTTGAACATGTATCACACAACGTCTTGCACAGGGAGAAAAGTCCTTCACTACAATGCAAAGAAAGAGTAGTTAGCTCTGCTCTTCTCCTTGCCATAGGGTGAGAGTTCTCATAAACGCAGTAGATATACCCCAGATATGTAGGCAGGTAAAAGAGGGAAGAAAGTGCCAAGATGACTGATTTTAAAGAGAAGAGCAAGTTTGGCACACTGTTGTGCAGCTGGCTGAATATGAAGCTTTCCTGAATGCCCAAGACTTTGATAGGACTCCATAGGTGATCCTGTACTTCTCTTTCATGTTATTTTTAAAGGATCGGTATATTACATATTTCAGTTTGAAAATACCATTATTTTTCATCTGTAGTGGAAATGTATCCCATGTAGAATAACGGCAGGCATGACTCTGCTGTTTTTAGCATGAGAGTTCATTTTAAATTTTCGTTTCTCCAGAAGGGTTCCTTCGGATACAAATATTTGTTCCCTAATCCTCTTGCTCAGGAACTAAAATATTATAAAAATTGATGTTTGGACAAAAAGTGTTATGTGCTGTTAAGTATTACAAGAAAAATTAGGAAATGTGTACTGAAAATTCTTTAGCTAAGAGAAATAAAACATTTGTAATGAAGGGCTTACTTTCCTCAGTCCCTGTTACATCCGTAACTCCTGGAAAGACTAAAGAATTAATTTGGGAGAAAAATGTGCTTTTCAAAGTCACGATGTCTGAAATTATTCCCCACTGGGACAAATTTGACAAAGGAACCCATTGTTAGATACTTTCAGGAGGACCTCAGCCGTGGCAGTCGGTATTTTGCTGTCACAAACAGTATTTTATCTGTAAAAATAAGGACAGATTTGGTTTAATCATATTCCGTTCTTTTAGTTTTTAATACATTTTACGGAAGTAATCTTCTGATTAGGAAACTACTCCTCCATTTGTTAGTAGACATAAAAATCAAATACTCTGATTTGAGAACATCACTTGTAGTACCTTACTATCTTTTCTAGACAAAAGTAGTCAAACCTACTTTGAAGGTCCTTGTTTTCATTAAACATACAGTAGCGATGCAAAATAGTTCTTGTACATAATACAGGAAAATGATGTGTGGTGATCTTCAGGCAAGATTCTCCATCCACTGTCATGCTTCTGGTAGAATAATTAACCATAGATCATTACCTGACTTCAGAAACTGCCGGAAAGACATTTATAACATGCTCTTATTATCTCCTTCCCTTCAGAAAGGTCTGGCTTCACAGTGAGACCAGTTGCTGGATACCTGTCTCCCCGAGATTTTTTAGCTGGCTTAGCATATAGAGTTTTTCACTGTACTCAGTACATACGACATGGCTCAGATCCTCTCTACACACCAGAACCGTAAGTAGCTACATTTGCTTCAGTGCTGCAAAAATATGCTCACTAGGTTCTGCAAAACCTGAATGAATTTGTCAAGATTGAAAAGAAGAACCTTCCTACAAATATAAAAATCTGCTTACACCATTTATGACAGAATCCTTCACACTGATGAGCCAGAATTTAATTCAAAGTCTTCTGGAATTTTTACAAGCGTCTTAAATAATTAGTTTATTTGTATTGTACATAAAAATTTTTCATTTTAATTACTTTTTCAGTGGAAAACAGAGTTTTCAAATGAATTTGAAAAATTGTCTAATTTTTTTTTCGCTGGACAATTATGGAAAGAAGTTGGAAAAAAGCCCTGAATCCCCTGAAAAAAAAAAAGCCTTTAGAATTATAATCGTCTTGTGTCTCCATTTATCTTTTTCTGGGCCAGGCTCCACAGCTGAACTACAATTCTCTTCTACAGTACAAAGCAAGCAAGTCGTTCTCTCACCCGGAGAGGATATTAGATATGAAGCCTGTTATAGGGAGCAGTATAAGAGGCACTTTAATTATGCCTTTCATGGGACAGCATTTGAGCTTTTCCAACACAGAACATAGTGAGTTTGGATGAAATATTTTGGCATTTGGGCTCTTGATGGAAAGCAGGGGAAAAAAGATTGAAGCGATTGTCGTTCTTGTCTTGTCTTGCCTTGTGTTATATATGTTGTGCTCTGTGCAGTAATAAAAGAACAATACATGTCAGTTAGATAATATGGAAGTAGTTTTACCAAAGGCATCTGCTGATCTTGCAACCACAACAAAGACATTTTTGCAGCGAATCAGTCATCAGGTGGTTAGCATGGAATCGTAGCTGTTGTTTAGTCAACTTAGTCTATTTGAGTGCATTTTTTTTGTTTTTTGCCAAAATTTACACAAAGATTTCATACATAGATATTAAGCTCCAGTGCTGTAAACATTTGGATTCATGCCTAACTTTGATTTCACGAATAGACTGCTGAAACCATGGAGCAATATTTTTTGAATATAAAAATATCAGTGGAACTGTATATTAAGCTCTTATCTAAAAATGTTCTGTTATTCTAGCAAGAATCACCAGGTGGTGCTGTTATACACTTATCTACTTTTCCTCAGCACGTGAACTAGGCAAAATATTTCCTGAAGTGCTGTGATGCTTGTTTTGAGCACATATTTCTTTTGGGAAGGAGGTGGTAGTGCCTGAATGAATTCACTTACTTCCATAACCTCTGCAATTAGAATTTTAATCAATTCAATTTTTAGGCAAACTGCTGGAATGTAAAATTCTGGATTACAGGACGGGATATATGATGCTGGACCTCTTCTGGTCTACCTGAGAATACCTGTAAATATTTCATATAAAGAAATTATACTTAGGAAGTACCAGGTTTTGCAGCAATTACTTCCTCTCCTGTGACAGCCAGTGTCTCAGATCACAGCACCTATCAAAGTTCATCAAAAGTATGATGACCTTTATTAACTTAAAAACAAACTAAAAGAACATCTATTGTCAGGGGACTTAGGTATGTAACTCTGACAAGAACAAAGGAAGGAACATATTCCACGAAACAATATCAAGTGTGTCTATGCTTTTGCCAATCTCTGGTTTATTGATTTGTGTATCTGAGACCCCTGTAGTTTCCAGGATACTGCTTACATTCAGAATTATGCTGTGTATCACAGCAGATCCTTAGTGTTAAAAATGACTCCTTTTTCTGTAACCTTTCTGATCATGATGTCTGGAAAGTCACTGTGTAGTAATAATAGTTCCATTAGAATGAGGATTTTTATTCCTTGCCTGGGCTGAACTTAAAAATCCAGGCTATAATCTTAACACCTCTAAATATGACTAACAGTGGAATTAAGTTGTCATTTTATAATGATGTTATTGTCTTCTTGCAGACCTATTTGTTCAAGTAAATTAAATGATGTGTACTGATTATCAGGAACTTCATAGGAAAATTTTGAAAATCCCTTTTATTTATTTTTTTTTTCATAAAATAGAACCTGTAGTATGTGTTATCATAAATGTAGAGTGAAATCCTGGCTTTTTAAAAAAATTGATGACAAAATTAAATTGACTTGAGTGGGGACAGCTCATCATCTTCTGCAGTAGCTGCAGTGCCCTGAGATCTGCTGGGTGATATATGGGGCCATAATGAGGTTTGCTGCAGCTTGGTGAATGTTGCATTTCAATGATATAAACCTGGTAAAAAGACTCCCTTTGACTTCAGTGGGCTTTCCATCAGATTTAACACACAGGCTATAGAGCTGGATACAAATTAGGGAGTTCATTTGGTTTGATCTGTATCACTACTATATGCATTTTAAAACATTTCTTCCTGAGTTTCATTATGTTTCTACTACATTCACAGAGCTATATAGATTTCCTCTGCTCTGCTAACTAATTTACTCCAAGAAAAATCTTTTGCTGTGAAAAGTGCATTACAAAAATCTTATTTTCTTTGAGCAATGTGTGTGAATAAATTAAAGGGACTTAATTATTTTCGGAATAAAAGAAAACAAAAGCATCAAGCTTCGGTTGTTAAGTGAAGAATTATATTGTTTAGACTATCTATAAAGGGCCAGACTGTCAGGGAAATCTAAGAGACTCTAATGACAATCCCAAATGCTGGTTCATGGGCTTTGTTGCCCATTTGTATGTTGGGAGGTGATGGCTGTAGGAGTAACCTTCCTTCAGCGAAATGTTTGGTACTGGGTTCTCTGGGTGTACATGTCAAACTGCAGACTCAATTTTTTCTGCTGTCCTTTGTATCACTTGAAAGCCTAACCCTTCCTGAGAAGACAGAGGAAATTATTATGACTGAATAAATAAAGGGTCATTAACCTTTGAAGATTATACACACAAGTTATGCAAGCCATCTCATGGGCAAAGAGATGGATACCATGCAATGCCTGCCAATTTTTTAAGTCAGAGCTCTAGTGAGGAAGGGAATACTACCTGAGCTACAGGTCTTGTGGTAGGAAACTTTGACTATCTTGCAACTCAGAGCATCACCAAGGAGAGTGGTATGGTAATAATAAAAGAAAATCCTTCTTACCAACTGCTTTTGAGGTAAAACAGGTAAGGAGAAATCAGAAGTTGAATCAGGCTGTGAAATATTGCGATGGAAAACAGGTAGAAACAAAGGAGGAAGTATCTTAATTTCATGAGGAAGGACAAGCTTTACCAGGCATTGGAAAAAAGATGCAAACAATTTTCCTTATGTAAGTGTCAAGTCTGATACTGTTCCTTGCTACCTGTACATAATAAATGTGTTCCATAGGTCTTGAATAGAAATATTGGTGTACAATAAATTTACGTGCTCAGCCTGTATTTCTACAACTGAATCTCTCAGTCAATATCCATAGACCAAGTTTGTTGTTCAAAGTTTCATCAACTCAAAGGGTGATAGTCAGTAGCCTGATATCTAAGTGGAGAAAAATGACAAGTGGTGTTCCGCAGGTGTGACGTTTAACATCTTTGTTAATGGACAGTGGGATTGAGTGCACCCTCAGCAAGTTTGCTGATGACATGCTGGAGGGAAGGGATGCCATCCAGAGAGCCTGTAAGAACCTCATGAAATACAACAAGGCCAAGTGCAATGTCATGCATGTGGGTCAGGGAAATCTCAAGCACAAATACAGGCGGCGTGGAAAATGGATTAAGAGCATCCCTAAAGGGGAGGAGTTGTGAATGCTGGTGGATGAGAAGCTCCACATCACCTGTCAAAGTGTGCTCACAGCCCAGAAAGCCATCTGCATCTAAAGAAGATGCATCAAAAGAAGCATGGGCTGCATCAAAAGAAGCATGTTGAGCAGGTCAAGGGAGGTGGTTCTCCCCCTCTACTCTGCCCTTGTGAAGCCAAATTTGGACTACTGCATTCAGCTCTGTGACCCCCAGCATAAGAAGTACATGGATCTGTTAGAACGAGTGCAGATGAAGCCTACGAAAATGATCAGAGTGATGGAGCACCTCTCCTCTGAAGAGAGGATGAGAGAGTTGGGGTTGTTCAGTTTGGAGAAGAGAAGGCTCCAGGGAGATCTTATAGCAGACTTCCAGTACCTAAAGAGAGCCTACAAGAAAGATGGAGAGGGACATTTTACAACAGCACGTAGTGACAGGACAGGGGTAATGTCTTTAAACTGAAAGAGGGCTGCTTTAGGTTAAGTGTTAGGAAGAAATTCTTCACTATGAACATGGTGAGGCACAGGAACAGGTTGCCCAGAGAAGTTGTGGCTGCCCCATCCCTGTTAGTGTTCAAGGTCAGGTTGGATGGGGCCTTGGGCAGCCTGATCTAGCGGGACTTGTCCTCACTCATGGCAGAGGGGTTGGAACTGGATGATATTTGAGGTCCCTTCCAGTCCAAACCATTCTATGATTCTAAGTAGCACAAAAGTATCTGCTTGCTTCCCCTGCTTCTTTGGGAAATATCTGTGTCTAGGAAGGTAGAGAAATGAGAATTGTTAATTCATCTGTACTGTTGATTGAATTACTCCTGTTTGAGGTTGGTTCAGACTTGTCATGCACAACTTCAGACCCGTTCTTGTCTCACCAAAAAGTACGACTATAACATGAACAAATGCTGGTAAGTGTCTGTCAGCAAGGTCATTTGGGCTGAGAAAAGAGACTTGTATGTAAACCTCCAGTACTGGAAGTATCTTTGGTAAGCTTTTGGTGAGGTAAACTAGGAATGCCAAAAATGCCAATCTTCATTTGCATGCATTCAGAAACTATTACTATCTACCTGGAGTCAGTTGGCGTATACTTCTTGGTGAGAAGTAACAAGTAAGGAAACTTTAAATTACATAGAGGGTTGTTTTCTGTTCACAATTTATCTGAAGTGTCAGGTTCTGTGTCTTTTCAAACAAAAATAGTTTATAGAAGACAAATTGGATGATTTTGGATAGAAGGCAGAAAACTTGATGTTTTCTCTGTGCCTTTAAAACACTTGTTTACAGCTTAAGGAAAAAAAAATAGAGAGAGAGAAATGTCTTTGAAGAGACAAAAGCAAAGGAAATGTCAGATTCAGTTTTTAAAGTGAACTTTACTACCAAGTCCATTATTTTCTGTGAGCAAATGCATGAAAACTTCCAGAATTGTTTGAGAGCTTTTGTAGATGATGCATGTGCACTTTCCTCAGGTTGGTTAGCAGCTTTTTGTACACTTATATCTGCACTTTGTTGTGACTAATAATGCATTTACAGATGTGGACAGTAGTTCTTTCTGCAACAATTTGGATTCTTTGCTTTTTCTGAAATCAGCTTGGTGAAAAGTGGACCGTATAACAAAAGTACCCAGTAATTGCAGTGGGAAGTCAGGACTAAATGGAAATTAAGCACACAGAAACCTCTGTAAATATTACCCTGAACTTCTAGTGGCATGTGGGAAAGTGTTTGGTTGTGGAGCTGTACTCAGGTGCAGAAAGGGGAATGGAGAAAAGGAAGAGGGGATGTACTTTTCGAACTTGATTCACGTGGAAATGCTGAAAACTGTACTTCTGAGACATCTTGCTTTCTTTTGGGCAGTTTGGTCTTCATGGGACTAAGCCTGGAAGACAGCAGTGATCAGGCCCTCTCAGTCTAGAAATGATGGGGAAATCACAGAACGGATGGGGTTAAATGACATGTAAATTTCATTTAGTAAATGAAAACCTGTATATTTCTACAGAACTATGCACAGGGAAGAACTACTCCATGGTAAAAAAACGTGTTCCATGGTAGGGCTTTTAAAGTAGAGGTCAGACCCATGTAAAATGGCTTATGTTAAATTAATTATGGAATTATTATGGATTTAATTTCTGTAATGACTCTCCTTTCATTTCCATTCCCTTAGGGACACATGCCATGAACTCTTGGGACACGTGCCTCTACTTGCTGATCCCAAGTTTGCACAGTTTTCACAGGAGATAGGACTTGCTTCACTGGGAGCATCTGATGAAGATGTTCAGAAATTAGCCACTGTGAGTCAAAATCTTTTTGTGGCATGCTCTCTCATCTGTCCTCCTCTTTGGTTGATGAAGTGACGTGCATTGTCTTATTAGAGCTGACTGCATTTTCAGGTTGCAGATGACTATGATTTGACAATCACAGAACTTTAGGTATTTTTCCATTGTTTTTAATAGCAGCAAAGCTGAACATACTAGTCTTCAGGCAGTCAATTTTGTTTTTTATGTGCAATAGCCAGTACTTTTCAGTAGCTGAGGTGGATTTTGTCTACATTAAGGTGCTGGAAACAAGGAAGCAAGGTAATTTTTGAAAAACCAAAAAACATTTTGGTGTGTGATCTCAGATTTACCCTGTTAGCTCCTCCACAGATGGCTACTTTGGCTCTTAGCACTGCTGTTTCTATACTCACTGTTCTGTTTTGCTGTTGTTCTGTAGTGTGATGGATTTTGAGATGATGTTGTATCCTTGCTGCTGCTCCTATTGGAGAATATGTGGTTACCAAGCCAAGGCTGTGGAGCAGTAGATTTAGGTCAAATGCCTGAGCCAGTTGCTGTGAGATGCATTTTATGTTGCATCAATGAGGCACATGCCAGTGGATACTGTGAAGTGGTAGAGGCTGTGCGTTAGAGATTAGATGGTACTTACCACCCAACTGGAACCTTCTTGGTCCTTGTGTGAAGGACCCTCATGTCGCTCTGAAGGGCCCTGTTGTGTTGCCAGGACTCTCAGCTCCTGCCCACATGTCAGCCCTGCTGTATTGCCATTACAAATAAGCCATATGCCGCCCTTTGCATCATGACATATGTTGGTGAATCCTGGTCTGTACTGCTTGCTCTGTTCAGATGTTTTCCCTTACCACCTTTTGTAGATCCTGTTTAAACTAATGCTGCAAATAATTTAATCCTAGAATCTTAGAATCTCTAGGTTGGAAAAGACCTTTGTGATCATCAAGTCAAACTTTACCTGTCCACTAATCATTAATTAGTCATACACCTGAGCACTTGATCTACCTGTCTTTTAAGTATCTGCAGAGATGGTGACTCAATCATCTTCCTGGACAGCCTGTTCCAGTGCTCAATAATCATTTCAGTGAAGAAGTTTATCCTAATGTCTAATCAGAACATCCCTCATTGCAGCTTGAGGCCATTCCCTCTCATCCTACACCTATCACTTGGGTGAAGATATCAACACCCATCTCTCTACAACCTCCTTTCAGGTTAGGCACTTTCAGGTAGGCACTGTTAAGGTCTCCCCTCAGCCTCCTCTTCTCAAGGCTAAAAAACTCCAGCTCCCTCAGCCACTCCTCTCAGTATTTTTTCTCCAGTCCCTTCACCAGCTTCATTGCTCTTCTCTGGACACGCTCCAGAGCCTCAACATCCACCTTGTGGTGAGGGGCCCAGAACTGAACACAGGATTTGAGGTGTGGCCTCACCAATGCAGAGTACAGGGTCAGAATCACTTCCCTGGTCCTGCTTGCCACGCTGTTTCTGATACAAGTCAAGATGCTATTGGCCTTCTTGGCCACCTGGGCACACTGCTGGCTCAGGTTCAGTCAGCTGTCAACCAACATCCCCAGGTCCTTCTCCAGTCAGCTTTCTAGCCACTCTTCCCTAAGCCTGGAGCACTGCATGGAGTTTTTGTGTCCCAAGTGCAAGACCTGGCACTTGGCCTTGTTAAGCCTCATCCCACTAGCCTCAGCTCATCAGTCCAACCTGTTCAGATCCCTTTGCAGAGCCTCCCTACCCTCCAGCAGACTGACACTTCCTCCCAGCTCAGCATCATCCACAAACTTACCAAGGGTACACAATCCCATCATCCAGGTCTCTGACTGGACTGGACCCAGCACTGAGCCCTGGGGACACCACTTGTGACCAGCCTCCAGCTGGAGTTAACCTCATATACTACAGGTCTTTGGGACTGGCCATCCAGCCAGTTTTTCACCCATGAGAGAGTATGCCTGTAGAATACTCTGGAAGTCCAAGGTGGCCCATTCCTTAATTTCTCCTAGAACTGAGAATTCTGTCATCTCCTGATCGCTGTACCTCAGGCATCCTCCAACCATCACATCTCCCACAAGGCCTTTTGTTCACAAACAACAGGTCCAGCGAGGCACCTTCCCTAGTTGGCTCACTCACCAGTTGTGTCAGGGAGTTTTCTTCCACACACTCCAGGAACCTCCTAGACTGTTTCCTCTCTGCTGTATTGTACTTCAGCAGAGATCTGGGAAGTTGAATTACCCCACAAGGACAAGGACTAGTGATTGCAAGACTTCTCTCAGTTGCTTGTAAAGTAACTCATCAGCCTCTTCTTCCTGGCTGGGTGGTCTGTAGCGGACTCCCACCACAATATCTGCCTTGTTAGGTGCTCCACTGAATTTTACTCATAAGGACTCAACCCTATAATCACCATAATTAAGCTCTAAGGTATCAAAACACTCTCTAACACAGAGGGCTACCCCACTGCCTCTCCTTCCTTGCCTATCCCACCTGAAGAGTTTATAGCCAGCCACAGCAGCACTCCAGTTATGTGAGTCATCCCACCACATTTCTGTAATGACAATTATATTATGGTCTTCTTGCCTTACAAGTGCTTCTAGTTCCTCTGGTTTATTAACCATGCTGTGTGCATTGGTGTAGATGCACTTCAGCTGGGCTGTTGATCCTGCTACACTCCTGAGGGGAATAGTCTCAGTTCCTAAGTAACTACTCACTGAATTTGCTAACCCGTCAGTATTGTTTACGTCTGTGCTGCCATTTGAAGTGCTATCCCCCACTTCCTCTGAGGCAGCAGACCAAAGGTCCTCGCCAGCACACCATTCCCCAGACAGTGGAGTGCCATTCGCAGGCTTTTTTCTGTCAAGCCTGGTTTTGTCCCCCTCCCCCTTCACAGCTAGTTTAAAGCTCTATTACTGAACCCTGCTAGCTTCTTGGTAAGTATCCTTCTGCCCCTTGGGGACAAATGCACCTCATCCTTGGACAGCAAGCCGACCCATGATCAAATAACCCGAAGTTATGCTCCTCACACCAGGTTCAGAGCCAGGTATTTACTTCTTGGCTCTTCCTATTCCTCTCCTCATCATTCCCTGTAGTTGGAATGACAGATGAGAACACTGCCTGTGCCCCTGATCCCTTCACCATACATCCCAAGGCCCTGAAGTCCCTTTTAGTTGCCCTCAGATTTCTTGTATGGATTTCATTACTGCTGAGTTGGAAAATAAATAGAGGATAATAATTTGTGGGCCTAACCAGGGCCGGAAGTTTTCTTTCTGCATCTTTAACTATGGCCCATGGCCCCAGGTAGACTTCCCTAGGTAATGGGTCTGGTCTGCAGATCAGGCCTTCTGTTCCCATCAGAAGGGAGTCCCCTATGACAATAACCCATCTTTTCTTCTTAGCAGAGGTTGTTTTGATCTATGGTTTAGGGTGCCTTAACCTAGGGAACATTTCTAGGCTGTGAGGCCCACCATCCTCATTGAGGTTTGGTTCCCTTTGCAGAGCTTCATGCCTGTTGTGCAAGGGAACCTGGGAGGCTGAGGCTGGCACAGGGGAGACACCCCTACTGTGTAATGAACAAATGTATTATATTAAAAAAACAACTTCATATTTAAATATTTTATCTCACTAAAAACTCTGTGACATCGAGCAGAAGAACTGATTGCTTAAAATCTTACCCAGTGTGCTGCTGTTTTTCTACACAAGAAATACAGCTGGGATTTAAAGGGTTGGAAATAACTTGTACACAGTTTTGAAGGCAGATTCAAACTGGGTTCAATTAAACTGCAATAATTTTGATGCACTGGCTTAGCAGTGGCTTAGAGTCAAGCCTGCTGAAAAAGCAGTTCGTACCTGTTTGTTAGTTTTTATTCCTGTAGCACTCCAGAAATGGCCACCAAATTTACTTTATCAAATCAGACTCATTTCTTAGTTAGGCAGGCTTGATGTCTCTCTCATGGCCAGTTTTCTCACATGCTTCAGAGTGTGTTTCATAGTTTTCTAAGTCTACTGAGAATATAGTGTTGTTTGACTGGTGGAATAGTGAAAGTTGTGTGTCTGTTTGCACATTTGCTGGGAGGGGACTTAGTTGGAAGCTGACCTGCTTTTTTATGATCTGCAGCCTCAAAAGAAACTAGCCAACAGGCTGTCCCTGTAGGTATTTGAGGAAAAGAGTGTATCCAAGTCTTTCACTCCAGAATAACCTCAGATGACACGGGCTTGTTGCAGGGGACATTGTTGGGACTGATCTGTTTGAGGAGAGATATTAATATGAAGTGGTCTCTGAAAATTATATAAATGCTTTTACTCCTCCCCCTCACAGAAGTTCCCAGTTAGGACTGACTATGTCTTCTGAACAATGAGCTGCTCCTGAGTCACAAAGCCAAAAATAAAAGAAGACAGCTGAATCACTTTCCCTTATCACACTGAGAATTTGATATCTGAGTCAAAGTTGACTTTTCCTGTGCTGGAAATAGCTCCTTCAAGTGGAAGAGACGTTTAGAGAGACATTTAAGATAACCCAGGTGGTGGTATTTTTTCTTAAAAGCACATTGAGGGGCTGTATCCCCTAGGGCAGGTGCTTGACAAATACAGAGAGGCTCCTTGCCCTAAAATATGCAATGTAAACAGTCAACTTGAGGGCGAGGAGGAAGAACACCTCTCAGCAGTGAGGGTGAGGAGGCCAAGAAATTCATTCAGCTGTGCACCAAATGCCACCTGAGGTGCTATTAAGTGACTTTTGCAACATTCAGTTTCATTTCCACGCTAGAAAACGACCAGAGAGGCAGTGAGCTCAGAAATGCCAGCCAAGAGTCTGAACACAGAAAGGCAGTGCGGGTTCCAGCAAGGCAACTTCAAAGTAAATAGAGAAACAACAGAAAAGAGCGAGAACATGCATATTGATGAGCTTGAAGCAATATGCCCAAAGAAAGCTTGCCATTAACGTGACCTGTTTCAAAAGGTAGTGACATTAACAGCTGAGCCATTACAGGGAGGACAATGGCTTTAGGAAGAGAGGAAAGTGCCTCTTAGGAATTCAGGCCAGAAAAGGAGGAATTATTACAGATGATGCAGCTGCCTTGATAGATCCACTCTTTGTGCCTCCTCAGTCCTGAGCTGCTAAGGAAACATGCTGATGTTTTTGTCACTGCAGGGCTGACACGGTGGATGTAGAGCAAGCTGGAGCCTGGTCCCTGGACCGAGTAGAAGTGTTTGCTAAATTGCAATTAGTCACATTCGTGCAGTCCCACTGAGGGCAGGTATAATATAGGAAAGCATTGCAGAGACTCTGGTGCTGGCCGGCTGGAGGGGACAGGGTGGCTGCAGGGTAAGAGGCTTGAAAAGAAAGGGTGTAAACTCCTCCCATTCTCCTGTTAGAGTCTGGTAGTCAGGCTGGAGCAAGGAAAAAGGAATGGCTCCTGCTGCTTTTTTAACTTAAGCATTCTTACCATGAGAACTGGAATATTCAAAGAGCCAAGCAACTATCTTTGCAGTGGTTTTTCAGAGCTGCAGTTTCCTTTACAGTGTTTTGCAAGAGCAAGAAAGAGGGAAAACACAAAAAACAAGTGGCTCAGGGACATTTTACTGAAACAAAACAAGATATTTGCACAATGCACTTTTTTTTGCTTGTACTGTGGTATAATGCAATCACTAATTAAGGAAATACAATATTGGCCATGCATGTCTGAGTGCTAATTATTACCATCATTATTACTGATGCCTTGTGCTACTCTATGTGACTTTCTAAAAATGCTTTTGATTTGTTTTTTTCCCAAGAGTGCCTGGTCTTTGTACTTCTACCTAATACAAAAATAAACAAAGACTGTCTCTTCTGCTTACCTATCAAACCATAAACTGTAGGGAAGACTTGACATGAGGTGTTTCAACTAATTTATACAATATATCATTTACAACACATTTAACAGCACATAACATAAGGTTTTGACAGGAAAATTGTACAAAAAAATTATCTTGGTTTACATTTCAGAATTATCATGTAATTTGTGGACCTGGGAGCCAGAGAACGGCTGTCTTTGTAAAGCTGCAAGTTGATAAGCAGGATCCTGTCTCTCTTGCTAATGGCAGAAATGACTCCCAGCTCCTAGTGAGTTGTTTCAACACAGCTCGGGTTGCCCTTCATAATGCAGTATGTATAGGATGTGTTTGTGTATAAAAAATTCAGAAAGGGCATGTTAACTGGCAGTGGTTCAGAAAAGAGGAGGTTGACAGAGCGTCTGTAGTTTGTATGCAGTTTATCATCAAATCTTTCACTCAGAAACTTGGTCATTAGGGACTAATTAGTCACACTAAGGTTTTTTTTCTTAGTGGTTTCTTAGTGGAAGTTATGTTTAAACCATCATTTCTCTAAAACTGTAAAATTGCTACCTTTTAATCTGTCTTGATATTTGTTCTGGTATTTTAATAGTGTGAGACATCAGAAATTAAAAAACATTCTCTTGGTTTTGCTAGTTTCTATGCAGACAACCACTGCAACTGTGAGTTGCTTCTGAATTTGAAGGAATCATGTGTGATGAGGTCTTGTAAATGTATTTCAGGCTTGTTATGAATCTAAATTTTTTACCTTGCCTGGATGATGACTGAAGCCAATGGTTTATTTCTAAAGCTGATTTCAGTTTGCCTTTATGCATATCACAAACAAAATGCTTTAGATATATATGCTGGGATAAAAATACTGTTCAGAACCACTTCTCTGGGAGAAGTCAGTGGTAATTCATGTGAACTTACTTGCCTCTCTTTTCTCAGGATGTACATTGTCTGGTTTTGTTGGCTTCATTCTAGTTCTTCTCCTAGGCTGAACAACTGGTGCATAATACACCATTCTTGGTGAGGTGACAACCAGGATGGAAGAAAAAGGAGCATTGCAGCTAAAGACTGACTGAGTTGCTTTTGGTAACTTTGGGTAGACACAGTGTTAAAGGTTTCTAGACAGACCAGACTGCCGCAGACTCTCATCTTCAAACCAGCAGATTAGATTTCCCAGAGGGGTTATTTGATAGTCCTAGTCTATAACTACAGCTTGTGAATTGGATTTGCTGTCTTCCTCCATGAATGAAAAAATGCAGAAGGAAGAAAACTATGAAAATATTTGAGATTTCAAACATACCCATGGTGTATTTGAAAAATTAAGACTGCTTGACTGTTACTCATTTATAGCTGCAAAGTGATAGGCAGTGAACTAAGCACTGTGGTAATCAGGTGCCCCACTGAAGCTATTATGCTGTATGAAAATTATTATGAATTGGCCAGCTGAAACTTGGTATTTTAGCCCAAGAGCCATGGCATTCAATGAGCATATTGAAGTTCAGCATTTAAATCTCTGCTTGATCTTTTTCCTGTATCCCAATCGCATGTCATATTTATGTGATGAATGCCATGAGTGAGCACAGTGAGTACCCTAAGTCCAGTGGTGACAATGGAGTTTCTTGCAAAAGAATTGCTTCCCTCCATACTTTTAGTTAATGAATAAATGTGCTGCAGCCCAAAAAGCTGGGGGTGAATAAGATTTAAAACCTGCTTGAGTAAATTTTGATGGAGACATGTGAAATGTCTCTGGGAGTATGTGTCACTTAGTGAAGATGAACCAATGCCTAGTATAAAAGATAGGACTGTAAACCTGAAATTTGGTGTGATGGATCACTGTAACCAGACATTGTCCTGCCACACAGCATGAGACTGGAAGTACTATGATCCACATTGCTCATCAATAGATGGTCTGGACTGTTTTTCTGTTCCTGACTTTGACCATGCAAAACCACCTACTTGTGGATGTATTTGGAAATTGCCCAAGAGCAAAATCTGAAACTAATACAAGAAGCAGAAGAGAATGCTGATGAAACCTTCTGGCCTTCTTAGTAATTACAAAGTCATACAGCTCTGTTTGAATCAGGAAAGAAGTGTAATTTACAGATGTGAGGTGCTGCTAGGGTCACTGACTCTCTTCTAAAAGCATGCCCTAATTTGTGGGTTCACTCTGCATAATGTTCTAAGGGAATTAATATCAGCTAACAGTCCCTAGTTTTTAAGGGTTACGTTCTGCATTACTTTTTGATAAAGTAGCCTATGAACTAATATCAGGTCCTTCCTTCAGGATGTGTAATGAAATAGGTGAGCAAAAAAGGTAGTACGTATATCACAGAACCAAACTAAAGAAAAAACCAACTTGTAGATTCCAGACATCAATGTTTAATAATTTAGAATACTGTGGCGTTCCCCAGCAGTGCATTTTCATGGTCATCACATCAGACGCACAAGAATAAAATCTCAGCAGCGATACTTAACTAACTTTGTAGCTCAAAACTAAATGGCTCTGTACTTTGTGAAAATAAACTAGCACACCAGAGAAGTTTTTACGGGGAGAATTTGAAGAGTTCTGTTGCCGAGATGTGAGCAAATGCTCAATGTTTTCCGAAGAAATTCTGACAGTTTATTGAGGCCGTTGTTTTAGCTTTGGAAATAATCTGTTTCCAGGTTTGGATCTGTAAAAACTGCAGTACTGGTCAGGGCACACAGCTGGTGGCTTCTGCCCAAATGCAGTTATAACTTGCTGCTTAGGAGGGATATAAGAATAGAATGAGCATATCTGGTTCTTTTCAAATGTTTTCAAGTTTCTGACTGCTCAGCAACACAGGGAACTCTTGAGCTAAATGTAGTTTCTGTGTATTTAATTATCCTGAATAGATTTCTTTCCAGAGACAGCGTTTTATCTTTGAAGACATGTAAATTTTTAGTACCTGCAGTAACGTGGGCAAATAGCTCTATGGCTCAACTCATACACTCTCCCATGAATTATCTCCTTCTGCTGTTCTAAACCTGATTCCTACTAGATTTTTGCATTTAAAGACACTTTCTCTGTTCCATCATGACTTTACAGAACTGATCCATTTTCTCCGTTAGTCATCTCCTTTTCTGGATTGAAAATCAATGATGTGTTTACTCATTCATTCTGTATCTTTGAGGATATCACTCCTTCCCTGAACTCTTTCCACCTTTCCAGCTAGAACTGGAAAAGAAAAAGAGAGGGTCTATCATTCTCAACAGGGTAAACAAGCAGTTTGAACCCTAATCCAAGTTTTTGTTAACAGCAGCACCGCATAGTTGAGCCAATTTTGAATGTGCTTGCTGTAGAATTGGGAGCCTTTGGACAGCAGGAAGAGCAGACCTTTGTTGTAGACCTGACACGGTTGGCTTCTTAGAGACAGGAGAAATGGGCTGCACCCAGATACAGGAAGGAGGTGGATCTGTCTTTATCAACCAGCATTGCTATTCAAGGATGAGAGTCCTCTGCAGTTTCTGATTAGCACAAGGTACAGCGGGATGGTTCTGCTGCTGCAAGTTTTGTGAGGGGACAGGGCGAAGTAATTTAAATGGTGAAGAAATCATGTGTCAACCACTGCAGTAGAGGTGGGGAGCTGGACTACAGGTGTTGGAACTGTGATGGATTTTTTTTTTATTTGTAGGGAGTGGTATAAAGTGCTGGTTTGCAAAACATTTTTAAGTATAAACCTCCCGATTTAACCTAGTGCTGGTCTAAGTAGGTCAACATAGGTCATTTTACATCTGGAAATGAAACTTTTTATGCTTTGTACTGTATCACTCAAAAACAAGAGCATGAAGGAGGGCTCACCTGTTGCTATGAGGGTGCCCAGCTGGTCAGGTCACTGATCTGCTTTTTGAGAGGATCTCAGGTTGCCTGACAGACAAAATTTTGCACATAAAAGTAAACAGAAGTAGTATTGTTTTATAACATGCTCATATGTTTTTGTGCTTGGGCCCAACTTTCTTATGAGGAGGCTAGGTGCAAGAGAGAACTAATTTGACTTAATTGGGAGCAGAGAAAGGTTTAGAAATTTTGCCATAGAAATAATGTAGCTCCTTTTAGACAGGACACTGCTTATGAAGATCAAGCCCTAAGCAGTTAGAAACACTAAAGAAAAAGCCTCTAATAAAATAACAAATTACAGCCAGACACTGGATTTGGTTTTATTTCTTGTAGCATTATGTTTCTAAAAGTGGTTAGATCATAATCTGTGAGGTTACTGAACTGCAAACGCAAATTTACATGCACAGAAGTAATACATTTTGACATGTAGGTTAACAAGAGAATGGTGCAAATTTCACACAGCACTGGCTTGCTAATTAAGTTTGTTTATTTTCAGAAGCAACTTCATTTTCATTAAGAAATTGCAGATTCTGCAATACTAATCTTTGATGGTAGTTCAATAGCTTACACTCTGAATGCGTGTTCTGCTACAACAGCAATGAAAATAAGTCTCGAAAAAAAACCAACCCAAACCTCAGGAAGAATTTCTGGAACTTAGGAGTGCACGCAAGGGACAAGCATCGACCCTTTCGGGGCTGGATCCAGTTGAGATAGGTTGAGAAATAGGCAGGAGTCTATGAATTTTAATAGAGTTTTTTGCATATTTGTTTTCTGTTTGGCCTAGAGTAGGAAATGTATTAGCAAAAAGGCATAAAATCTCTTTTAAAAAGCATATGTATCTGGGACAAAAGGAAGCACTCAGCATAAGCTTTCAGTAAGCAACAATTGCAGAGTGTTTTGGATATTAACTACAAACAAAGGATATGTGTTACAGGAATAAAGATTTAAATAAGGAAAATGGGGAAAAAAAGCAGCAGGAGAAAGATTTGGAATATATTGGAACTGCCTTTCCCATCTACCCCTTTGCCTTCACCAATACATTAAAAGGTAGGGATAATCCTAGACTGCATAGATGTCATTCATACCAACATTGCTACACTTATTTTTCTTTGGTTGTAGTACATGCATGTGAAGCTCACTTGTAAAATGCATTCATGCACAGTTCATAACTGATGGTCTCATGCTGCTAAAGCTTTATATGTGTACTGTACTACATCCCATACTACATCAAGAAATGTTCTCAGAGGAGTATATATGTATAGGCATCAAAACAAAATAAGAAAGTAAATTCTATAATGTTCCTTTCCTTGCTTTTTCTATTGCATTTGTTTATTTTGACTTAAATATGTAAAATTTCATAACACTGAGCGGTAATTGAGTCATTTGTACAGGACAAGGAGGTCCTCTGACAGCAGCACACAGGTATATGGGGAAGTGAAGGTGTTCAGCATGTGGCAGCTCATTTCAACCATGTTGAGGTCTCATGGAGGACTGAGGGATTGCCTGTGCTGTGTGTGCATAGGTTAAGGCTGTTGGCTTTAGCCACGCTTTCCATGGAGCCAAAGCAGCTGAGTGCAACACAAAAAAAGGTTTGGTGACTGCAGGTGGCATTCTCTCAAGAGCAGCCCCCCGAATGCAGCTGCCCAGTTAGCTAGCTGGGACCTGTAGTCCTTTTGGGGTGGGTCAGCTCCAAGTTCCCCTTGCTTAGGGGTCTGTGCACTCTGCTGCACTGCGTGGTGCAGCCGTGGCTGTGATGCTGCACACCCAGCCCTACTTTCTGGGGGCTAGTGGGCTCACCTGGAGAAGAAAGCCAGGAGATTCTGCTTTCAAGCAGAAACCAAACTGACTACATGTATTGAAGAAAGGCTTCAACCCATGCTCTTATATATATTTTTTAATTGTCTGGGTTATTTCAACAAGTACTTTTGTTTCCAGGAAGAACATTCATATATGTAGCTACGATGCATAACCCAAATAGCATCTTCTTATGGAAGGAGTCTTAAAATTCATGTCTATACAAAGCTGAAAAGATCCTAACTTAATATTCACAACCGTGTGTAATCTGAATAATTTGAAATACTAGCTCAAGGACTGAGCATATCGCATGTGTTCAGTCTAATTCTCTCACCCAGCATATTCTTGGGTGCTTTCTTTGTATGCACAGATAAAAGTATGGAAGTAAGACAAAATATGGTTGGTATCCATAAAGAGCTAACTGTGCCTAGGGCTTAATTGCTTAATGCTGCAGCTTTGAAAGTAGTTCTTGTGCCTGTCGTCATCCTTCTATCAAATGGCATCAAAGTGCTGGATGAATATGGTCCCATAAATTTTTAATTGAGATATTTTTGGGAGATCTACCATAATGATTTTGTAAGTATAGCTTAATTATATATTTATGGCTCCAACACTGATGCCACAAAAGGCCAACGGGAGGTTTGTCATTGCTTTCAATGACTTTAGGTCTGTGGGTGAAGTACTACCCTTATTTCCATGTATACCGTCTCCTAAATATCAATATGGTTGTACACGTGCAAATAAGGGTAGAATTTGTTGCTGTAAAATTAATGTTAATCATTTACTTTCCAAAACCTGTTATTTAGGAATATGGGTTTCTGTAGAGAAAGAATCCACGCTGCAGGACATTGAATTTTGCAGTTGTTTCTCTTTCTCTGTCCATTTCAAGCTGACATGGTACAGTCTGCAATGTGTTCTGTTAGCTACATCTTAGTGCTGGCTAAGGGGTTTTCGATTTGTTGATGGTTTTGGAAAGCTAAATACCTTAAACCTGGAAACATTGTTGAAGCCAAAGAAAAGTTTCTGGAGAAAGGCCTTGAATCTGTTAATTTTGGTTGTATTGGTTTGATTCCAGCTGTGGCAGAAATTGTATTGGTGCAAGGTCAACAGAACATCAACATGATGGCACCATTTCAGGCACAGTTCCAACAGCCCCCACCATCAATGTGTTTGTTAGGATCAAGCTTGGTTTGGGATTTTGCTTTTGCATCAGCAAAGTTATTAGTTTTTACAAGGTAACTGTGTTTCAGTTACCATCTGTAAGCATTATATTTTCTGTACATTATAGAGAACATTCTATAGAACAGCATTGCAGTATTGATAAACATGATGTCTACTAATAGTGCTAGATGATAAAGCAGTTTGAACTCAGAGTGTTTTTGAGACCTGCTGGAAAGAATAAGTACTTCCAGATTATTCTTTTTTCCCTATAACAGACTACTCTTTTTCTAAATGTTTTTCTTCCCTCCCTGGAATCAGTAGGCTGTGATTGTTACAATTATATAGTTTGACTATTTGAAAGTGGCTAAAATTACAGTCTAACAAGACATTTTGCATCAAGAATGTCAACACCTTTATAGGATTAATTTTTCAAGTTTGAATAAACATATTATCTTATGAACAGATACATATTATACATCTGCAATGAATTTAGGACCTATATGAGCACAGAAATCTTGCATATTAGTGGGAGCCTGATCATTAGTAACAATTTCAGCGTGATCTCCACATTTGCTAAGTCACTCTTAGGCCACAGAGACTGTAAATTCCTTGGACTTCAGTACATCAAAGAGCTATGATCTTTCTATTCATATGTACTTGCTCAGTATAATTTTTTCCCATCTTGCTGAATACGTGTTCGTGTTATTCGTTTTGTGTTTACAGACTTCTGGCATGTAGTGTAATGGTGACTTAGTTGACTACCCTGTGGTTAAAATAGATTCATTTTCATGACCTCATTGCTGAAAAACAGGGAGCTACAAGGAGGTGTTCAACAATACTTGGAAAAGATTTTGTTTGGGGCTGTGAAAAACATGTTCAATTTTGATATATTTTTAGTAGCAAAATTAATAGATATTTGAAATTCCCTGAGCTACTTTTCTGCTTTGATCTGTCTATCAGCTTGACATGAATAGAACGTGCACTTTTGTGCTGATGCCTACTATCTTTTTATGGGTTTTTTTGCAAGGCAGGTTAAGCAAATGCATTAAGAACCACAAAACCTTTTGGGAGTCCCTTTGCATTTATGTGATTAAAAGAACATTGAGTTTGTATGCAGTGTTGCTGTTAGAATCTCTGATGTTTGAAAACAAGTCTTAGCTATTAAATCTGTTTTCAGTAAATGGATGCAAGAAGTTTATTTTCTCTTTCAAATGTTTAGAAAATCAATGCAGATGCTGTTATTTTCAGAATGAAGTCCTACTATTTTTTGCTCTTCAAAAATGAATTTGANTCTCTCACCCAGCATATTCTTGGGTGCTTTCTTTGTATGCACAGATAAAAGTATGGAAGTAAGACAAAATATGGTTGGTATCCATAAAGAGCTAACTGTGCCTAGGGCTTAATTGCTTAATGCTGCAGCTTTGAAAGTAGTTCTTGTGCCTGTCGTCATCCTTCTATCAAATGGCATCAAAGTGCTGGATGAATATGGTCCCATAAATTTTTAATTGAGATATTTTTGGGAGATCTACCATAATGATTTTGTAAGTATAGCTTAATTATATATTTATGGCTCCAACACTGATGCCACAAAAGGCCAACGGGAGGTTTGTCATTGCTTTCAATGACTTTAGGTCTGTGGGTGAAGTACTACCCTTATTTCCATGTATACCGTCTCCTAAATATCAATATGGTTGTACACGTGCAAATAAGGGTAGAATTTGTTGCCGTAAAATTAATGTTAATCATTTACTTCCCAAAACCTGTTATTTAGGAATATGGGTTTCTGTAGAGAAAGAATCCATGCTGCAGGACATTGAATTTGGCAGTTGTTTCTCTGTCCATTTCAAGCTGACATGGTACAGTCTGCAATGTGTTCTGTTAGCTACATCTTAGTGCTGGCTAAGGGGTTTTCGATTTGTTGATGGTTTTGGAGAGTTAAAAACTTTAAACCTGGGAACATTGTTGAAGCCAAAGAAAAGTTTCTGGAGAAAGGCCTTGAATCTGTTAATTTTGGTTGTATTGGTTTGATTCCAGCTGTGGCAGAAATTGTATTGGTGCAAGGTCAACAGAACATCAACATGATGGCACCATTTCAGGCACAGTTTGAACAGCCCCCACCATCAGTGCATTTGTTAGGATCAAGCTTGGTTTGGGATTTTGCTTTTGCATCAGCAAAGTTATTAGTTTTTACAAGGTAACTGTGTTTCAGTTACCATCTGTAAGCATTATATTTTCTGTACATTATAGAGAACATTCTATAGAACAGCATTGCAGTATTGATAAACATGATGTCTACTAATAGTGCTAGATGATAAAGCAGTTTGAACTCAGAGTGTTTTTGAGACCTGCTGGAAAGAATAAGTACTTCCAGATTATTCTTTTTTCCCTATAACAGACTACTCTTTTTCTAAATGTTTTTCTTCCCTCCCTGGAATCAGTAGGCTGTGATTGTTACAATTATATAGTTTGACTATTTGAAAGTGGCTAAAATTACAGTCTAACAAGACATTTTGCATCAAGAATGTCAACACCTTTATAGGATTAATTTTTCAAGTTTGAATAAACATATTATCTTATGAACAGATACATATTATACATCTGCAATGAATTTAGGACCTATATGAGCACAGAAATCTTGCATATTAGTGGGAGCCTGATCATTAGTAACAATTTCAGCGTGATCTCCACATTTGCTAAGTCACTCTTAGGCCACAGAGACTGTAAATTCCTTGGACTTCAGTACATCAAAGAGCTATGATCTTTCTGCTCATAGGTACTTGCTCAGTATAATTTTTTCCCATCTTGCTGAATACATGTTCATGTTATTCATTTTGTGTTTACAGACTTCTGGCATGTAGTGTAATGGTGACTTAGTTGACTACCCTGTGGTTAAAATAGATTCATTTTCATGACCTCATTGCTGAAAAACAGGGAGCTACAAGGAGGTGTTCAACAATACTTGGAAAAGATTTTGTTTGGGGCTGTGAAAAACATGTTCAATTTTGATATATTTTTAGTAGCAAAATTAATAGATATTTGAAATTCCCTGAGCTACTTTTCTGCTTTGATCTGTCTATCAGCTTGACATGAATAGAACGTGCACTTTTGTGCTGATGCCTACTATCTTTTTATGGGTTTTTTTGCAAGGCAGGTTAAGCAAATGCATTAAGAACCACAAAACCTTTTGGGAGTCCCTTTGCATTTATGTGATTAAAAGAACATTGAGTTTGTATGCAGTGTTGCTGTTAGAATCTCTGATGTTTGAAAACAAGTCTTAGCTATTAAATCTGTTTTCAGTAAATGGATGCAAGAAGTTTATTTTCTCTTTCAAATGTTTAGAAAATCAATGCAGATGCTGTTATTTTCAGAATGAAGTCCTACTATTTTTTGCTCTTCAAAAATGAATTTGAAGTAGATGTGACTGCAGAGCGATAGTACATTTTTTTTCCTTGAAACAAGAATTTTTAAGCATCGTTGGCCCTGTCTCTTCAAAGTGTTTCTGTCCCCACAGTTTTAGGGTTTGCAAATGTTCTGAGATCCTTCCAGCACCAGGAGGCTGCTCCCCTTTCTGAAGATATGATTTCCCCTCATTAGCAGATACATTAGAACTTCTGCTACTGGTCATGTGCACAAGAACCTCAGACCCCTCCTCAGCTAAAATGCACGGGAGGCTCAGTGACTCTTGTGCATCACTCCCTGCAGTGCAATTGCTGTATGCAGGAATTGGCCTGGCAATTACGTGGAACTAATTCCCTGCTCTAGGGAATGGCATCATGAGAAACACCAAATGTGCCTGATGCCTTCCTCAGGGAATGCCTGTCAGGGAGGACATTGGGGTCTATCTCTGTGCTGGCCATGGACAGTTATTAAAGAGGCCTTGCAGTAATTAATTCTGGCAGTGGACTGGCATAAGGTGGTGATTCAGCAAACTCTCTGCTTATAAAATGAGGACTGCCTGCACTGTGGTTTGTTACTGCACCTTTGCTTCTTATTAGTTTGTGGATTTGCTTTACCAGTCTACCAAAAGCTTCTCCCAGAGAAGTGGAAGAGGCTCTGCACTTGGTCTTCTCCTTATGCAGTTTCCTTAGAGATTGAAACAAGTTAAAAAGGACAGATTCTGCCTTATTGGCTTGAAAAAGTTTTCTTGCTATTTAAGGGAATGTTGCGACTTTTTGCCTTCTCTTCTGAGTCTCCTTCTTAATGCACTTGCTGAGGAGTGGAAGTTGGTCTTTTTAGAGAAGGGGGCCCAGTGCTGAGATCTACAGGTGACTGTGGAAAACAGGACCTCAGGTATGTGCTAGTAGAGGCACTGGCTGTAGATGCTGGAAGTGTCTGAGGTTCTTGTCTGTCCTCTGGATATTCTTCTAAGAAGTGCAGTTCAGAACTGCAGCAACAGCCCTGGAATTGATGATGGCCCATAAAATGGGAATGCTACCAGATGAAGGACAGCTAAATGTTTTTTTGTATGTGTCTTTTTTCCAAATTCTGCTCTTGCTTGCATCATACCAGCTTGTCAATGTTCAAGTCCTTGACCCTTTGCTAGAGAAGTCAGTCTCCAAGGTACAGCATAAACCACGATACTGAGGTAGAACTTCTGAGGTATCAGCCCTTGCCCATGTAATGTATAAAAACAAGAATGTTCTTGCTTTGATAGGTTTTGTCAATTCAAAGTCCTCATTTGAAGGAGTAGCAGGAAAAAGATCTGGAAAAAATAAGAATGGCGGAAACCTAAAGACTGTCCCTGCTTGCAGCTTGTCAGTTCTGAAGGATCATGGTGGATCAAGTGTGTCACGTGAGGCAGCATAGACTGAAGAGTGTGGTTAGACATCAGTGACATATTATGTATTCAGCTTTTAAAATTTTGTTTTTAGCTTGACCTCAGAGGATCCCATCTCTTGGAGTCCCAGCTAACATGTTGAAAGACCTGACTGCCTCTTACATTAACCGTGTGAAATCTCTAGATGGCTGACATTTGAAGCACCAGGTTGGGAAAGAAATGAGAAATATTCACTTCAACTGCCATAGGGAACACTGAACATGAATTCACGTTACATGTTGTAAAATAAAGTGGAAAGGGAATGCCTCATTATTGCACCTCATTTGTTCTTAATAACTCCATATGAAATTAACAAACCTTAAAACCCCAGTTGTTTAGAAGTTGTTCAAGGTAAGAGTCCAATGGTAGGGAAGGGGAAATAGGAAGGGTAAAGCATTAGGGCTTCAATGCCTTATGTTTAACAAATGATCTGAGCAGCGCTTTGTAGTTTCAACAATCTCATCTCCTTAGCTGCATATGAAGCTTCAGCACTATTAGCTACATATGTTGAAAAAATTGAAGTTCTTTCCCTGACAGTGCTGAGCAAGTTGAGGCAAGTGTCTTTTGTGGGACTGATTTTTTGCATTATTGCTATGACCTCTAGCTTTGGTGAAGGGGAGTTGCTGCCTTACCAGGAAACATCTACACGGAAACACTTTCTGCTTGTATGTTGAGCTTCCTGATGCTGCAACTACAAAGGTCTCCAAGGTTTTCAACGGAGATAAAATGAGAGGGATGAATAGACATCATCCTTGTGCAGGTCAANGCTTTGTAGTTTCAACAATCTCATCTCCTTAGCTGCATATGAAGCTTCAGCACTATTAGCTACATATGCTGAAAAAATTGAAGTTCTTTCCCTGACAGTGTTGAGCAAGTTGAGGCAAGTGTCTTTTGTGGGACTGATTTTTTGCATTATTGCTATGACCTCTAGCTTTGGTGAAGGGGAGTTGCTGCCTTACCAGGAAACATCTACACGGAAACACTTTCTGCTTGTATGTTGAGCTTCCTGATGCTGCAACTACAAAGGTCTCCAAGGTTTTCAACGGAGATAAAATGAGAGGGATGAATAGACATCATCCTTGTGCAGGTCAAGTGTAAATTCAGGTTATTTAGGAGTAATTCTAGTATGGAGTTGGATATCCAGTGGCTCCAACTCCTTGGAAAATAACTTCTTTTGGAGCAGCAGCAGAAAGATCTCCAGAAGTGCTTTATATTCTATTCTCTGCCTGCTCTTTAGAGTAGCAAGAGGGCCTCCTTCATGTGAGAATGGACAGCAGGATAACACATTCTCTCAAGAGGCACAAAGGTGTTATTAAGAATGTCCTCCAGATCTTGTTCAAGAAAACGGATTGCATCTGCAGGGTAGGCAACTGCCATATATATTACCTTGATTTGGCTGGGCTCCTCCACAGCGTGGGAGGTGTAGAGTTGCTTCCTTACTGATACCACTGTAGCATTGTGTTGCTTGAGCTATGTTTTCTGTTTCATTACAAACTCAAGATGATCATTTTATTTTGTTTACCTTTATGAATCCTTTGCCAGAAACTTCTGAAAAAAAAAAGATATGTATAGTTTCAAAGTATTCACAAGGGGTTAAGCCACACTGTGCTCCCTGTAGTGCATGCTTTCTCTGAGCATGCCAGGCCTCTGTGTTAGAGGAATTTTCATGTAGTGATACTGTGTGCTATGGCTGTCAACAGAAATGCAAAGGCTGGTGTGCATCTATCCCTGAATGCTCTAATGAGCAGCACCACATCTACTCAAGCATTCACCCTTAGTAAAAGGTCTGAATGCAAAGCAGTCAGATGAAGAAAATAGGAGAATATAGTTAAATACATATACAATTTCAAATCCCTGAAGGAAAACTCTTTTTGGTGAGCCTAAATACATTTCAAAGTGGCAGACTAAACAAAACACTTCAAGAAGGTAACTCTGAAAAATTAAACTTTATTTTCTTATTTAGAAATGCTGTTGGCTGTGAATAGGGTCGCTGCCTTTGTTAGAGGTAGGTGAATCATCTATAATAAAAGACTTAGCCATTGAATTTTACTTCTTTTCTGCTTTTGATCTATTCACAAGCTCATCATGAGATTTATTTGTTGTTCAAAAATCTCCCTGTGTTTCTGCTCAACAATGTTCCCATGTGAATAGCTGCCAAATAACTGGTATTGCTTGATGCTTGGACTCCAGCACTGGGCTGTACTGGCTAGTTGCCTGGGTTACCTGTGTTAAATCTGTTTCTTGTAGTGGCGCATTCTTGATATTACTCAATAGACTGTGAATTTTGAATAATTCAGTAAAACGTGAAATGCCAGCTGTTTTTTTGGTAACTATCGGTATCTCTGAGACTGAAAAATAAGCAACCATTCACAAATTCATTTGCACCAGCTCTGAATGAAGAAAGAAAGCACTAAAAGTCTTCAATATCTCTGAATCAATATTTGCTTGCATTTTGAGCAACTTTTATCGGGGGAAAGAAAACACCTTTACTTCATTAAGTCTTAGGATTAGTTTCTAACACTAGCATTTTTTAAAGTCTTTCAGTTATATAAAACTATTGTTTTACAAGATACTTAAAACTATACAAGAGATTTTATCTCTATGTGAATAATTTTAGAGCTAAAATATCAAAGATTTCGTTCGCTTCTAAAGAAAAAGGAATTAATCTTTGCATATTATGAACATATCACACATATCTGAAGCAGTCCATTCAAATATCCTTTGAAATAGTAAATCCATTGGAAAGTATGCAAATATGTTTTCTTAAGGATATTCATTTGGTACTGGTCTTGCAAGTATTTACACACATTAGTAGTTGTATTGTCCTCATTGCAACTAATTTTATATGTGTACATACACATATATATATGAGCGCCTGTGCTACAATGTGTCAGCTTGGGGCTGCAGCCCCATTCCAATTAGTAGTTCCATTAGTGGTGAATATTCCTGTCCATGTGCTACAGTTGTAGCTACTCAATCCTTCCTTCTTGCCCCTCACAACAGGGAGTGCAGGTGAATCAGCTCTTGATGTGGTTGATGTTCACAGGACTCATTCTGATAGTATCTTTACAAGGTACTTTTAGAAAATAGATAAAATCTCCTGTTATACATCATGTTGAAAATGCCAAGTGAACACAAATATTGGTCTCTAAGCTATATTGTAAGAAATCTAAGCAAACTGGAATGGCTTCAAAGGCCTTTTTTATGGACAAGTAAGATTCTGAAGTGCTGACTCTGTAACATTAGCACCCTACACCCTGCACAAGCTCTTTGCACAGGTCCCAGGAGGGAAATTCCCAAATGCAAGATGATGCGATATGAGGAGCGATTTTTCAAAGTCTTAGAAACAAGCTGGCTGAGGAGAGTTTAGCTTATCAGACCTTTTTCCTGCTTTTGAAAATTTCTAAACACACTCAAATAATGATTTTTTTAAAGCTGTCATAGATGTAACAGCTGTCATTGATTTTTTTCTTTTTCTTTTTGGTGGTCCAGTTTATAATGCAGGACAGTGCCTGAGCATAGAGAACAAGCATTGTGTTTACCTTGGAGAACAGGCTTAGAGTTTGACAGGGCTTGATCTGTTCTGTGTCTTTCCTGTCAATAGTAGGACAACTGCTCTGACTCTTCTTATTGCATATGTACTGGGCCAAAACAGCTACCCCAGTACCTTGTCTCTGATACTGGCAAATTACAGATAACGTAGGTCTAAAGTTGTACAGTGCCGATATTTGCATCATATCCTGCCTAAGTTGTCAATGATTTTTGATTCAGGGACTCTGAAAGAAGAGGTCTGCTATATTGGTGTTTAATAGCCCTTAACAGGATTCTTTTCCCCAGTTATTTCAGTTAAATAAGACAAATAAAAATCATATCCCATACTGTCTCATTCTCCTGGCAGTTTCGATTATTACATTGAAGTCTCCTGGCTTAAAAATTATTTTTAATCCTTCATTTGTTCATTCAATTCTTTATCTTGTGCTGCTGATTTGGCTAATAGAACGGCATTTTAGTGGAAGACTTCAAGGAATACAGGATTAATACAACTTGGAAAGGCACCTTTCCTACTTCAGGAGTCTACCTGTAGGTTGTAGTAGAGCAACAGTTCACCTCAAATATGAGATGGAATTGGAAGTAAAGGGAGATGAGAAGATATTGTTGTAGCCACGTATCTGGGTCTGCAGGCTGGGGAATATGCCTGAGACAGGTCCAAGAATTGACATCAGAACACCAGAACCTGCATGCCCCACTTTGTGCTGTCCTTTTCCAACTGACATGTGACAAAAAAGTAACAATCAGCTATTCGCCTTCAGGTGAGGCTTTAAGAAGTTTGTTAATCTCAACAGACATTTCTTTGGTCATTCCCACTCCAGTGCAGTTATCGAGTACCACAGTACAGTTTGCAATACAAAGAGAGGCGTATCAGGTATTTATGCATCTGGTCTATAAAAAGTGCCTCTATATATTTAGTGTTATCAGTATGCCTTGGTGTTTTTAGGCTTGAGAGCACAGCTTGCCAAAGCCTACAGAGTCTGGTAATACACCGATCGGCCTCTGTGTGGCTCGGTAGATGGGGAGGATCTTGTGTTACTGACTGATGATCTGAAGGTGGCAGCATTGGGTGAGCTATCTCGTATTCTAAGCTCAGCAGAGCTCTCTTAAATACAGAAATTGTAGTTGTTGCATATGGGAAATTTGATTTGAAAGACTTTTTAAAATGCTATAGCCTAATACCACAAGTTAGTAGTAAGCAGATGTATTTTATTTTGTATCATGCAGATGTATTTTATTTTGTATCATTTTGTATGCATTTTATTTGGGTTAGTTATACTGGGAATGTAAGTCATCAATAGTGAAGATAGTCTCACATCAGCAATGTTAGTTCATAAATATAACTCCCCTTTACAATAATATTTTAAAATATAATAGAAAAATATTCCTCTTTTTGTGTGTTTATCCATTGAGAAAGTGAAATCAAGGTTTCCCTCTGTCTTGTGAACACTTTACCTCTGTTAGCACAGATTGCTCTCTCCTGAGCCTGTGTTAGCACTCTACCTTCCACTCCTTCCTTCCCCATGAGTGCACATCCCTCAGGGAAGTGGAAAGCACTCCTCTTCTGTCCCTCTGCTGGTCTCACAGATTGCTTAGTGGGCATTCTGGCTGCAGCATGACATCAGTTTGGTCCTCCTCATGAGGACAAAGTTGTGGCTGCTCTTACAGATTTATAACAGGTGAACACCAGGCTACCCTTTTTAATCTGTTGCTGGCTTTAAGGATGAAAGTGACTATGATGATCGTATTTTTTTCAGGAGCTGAGCCCTTCTGTGCATATTTCAGGATGTTTGTGTTCAGAGCATAAAAAATTGCTACCAGATGGGTTCTTTTAACAGCTGAGGGGGAGGGGGCAAATTCAAAGATGCTAGTGGGATTTAAGTGTGAAGCTGCGTGGTTCACTGCTGACAGTGGCAGCAGGGATAGAACCAGGTCTGCAGCCCCCTGAAGGTTTTTCTGACAAACTATTTCAGCAGGAGAGTCAGTACTCTTCTTAATAGTTGGTCTCTCGGCTTCAGTCAACTCCTACAGAGATGCCATTGTCATTTTGTGTATCTGGCTGTTTGTTCCTCAGATGTCTTTTTTGGAAACCAGTTGTCTTGGTCTTCCTCTAAATGGTAACATAATACTCATTGCATTTCGTGAAGAACATTATGCCAGCTTGGCTTATCCGAGTCAGTAACAAAGCCAGAGGTGGAACTTTGATTTTTTGTTTGACAGTGTTGTGCTTTCACCTCCTCTTGTGGATATCTGTGCCTTTGACTGCTGTGATAGAATCTGACTTGATATTTGAAGTTATTGCAACCTTTCCTTTTTTCCCTGCTGTCTTAGCTGGTTTGGATTGGACACAGGGCTCATGTTTTCATTCTTTTTTATCACATCCTTCTACATAGTGCCATGCTGCATGAATCACCAGCTCTACGGGAATTTTTATGAGAGTCAGAGAAATAAATAATCTCTCAATTTCTAAATGTTTGTTGAACTTAAAAGAGCTGTTAGTTTCTGCTCTTTTGCATTTAGTGTGATACTCAGCTTGGATGAGAGGGGTTTAAGGAGGATATGAATGAAAAAATTCATTGTGTTAGGATCCAGTTATTCAGAAGTGTAAGTTATTCAGAAAAACTTAGGATTGAGAACAAAATACAGAGTTATTTCTTATATCAAATTTGTGTTTCCTGCAAAGACATGAAAACTGAAATTCCCCAAAACTGAAATTGTCAGAAAATGTAATAAACACATGCATAGAGGGGTATTGTGTGTATGTATATGTATGTGGTATTTTCAATTAAGTTAGAAATCAACTTCTAAAAACCTTCATATGTAGAAATAGTTAATAGCTTAATATCATTTGTTTGATTCAACATCAAAAAGCAATCTTGAAGTGTGATAACAAAACCAAATTAAAGTTCAGCATTATAGGAACAGAAATGACTGTTGTCTTGCATTTAGTGGACAGTAGGGCTGTATGTCTGTGCTTCTTACAATCTTCCTAACATTTTACTTTGTTGAATGGATACAATCAAGTTAGACACGGTACTGTTATGCTGATATAGCACATCTGTCCCAGCTTCTCATCAGTTTTACAGCTCAGATAGATACGTTACCTAATTGAATGTAGACCTAAAGAGCAATTATAATAGATTGGTCAAGTGAATTCATTTGACTGACTATTCTTCTTCCTGTAACTTAAGAAGCCAAGAGGTGTATTGGTTCTTTATTTATGACAGAGTAAAATCTAGTAAAGACTAAGGCTTTGGCTTGAGAAGGCTCTTAAGCATATACACATAAGTAAGTCCATTCTGACTTCAGACAGCACTTAAATACTTGCCAGACTTGGAAGTGACATCAGCTTGAGTTTACAGCTGAGCGCTCTGAACTAGATCTCAGAGATCTTCAGAGTTTCCTAGACAGACAGATCAACTCCCTTGTAGGATTTTGTTTTAAGGCACCTCATTTTTTTTCCCCGAAAGTTTAAAGAGTCTCTGCAGGCTGCTATCAGTGACTTTGATACCTGAATGAACTTGCTTGCCTGTTCAGAACTAACTATTCCTGTGAACTGCTTGGATGCCCCCAAAAAAGCAGAATCTCATGTTTTTGTGCAGAACTTCCTTCCACAGAAAGTGAAACAGAAATTACTTAGCAGTAGCAACTTACTTCATCTGAATTTATATTAATGACATGAAACTGAAGAAGTGGGGAAATCAAGTGAATATGATACCAATTGTGATTGTTGAAGTGCTGGTTTGCAACTACAACTCACATATCTGTATATATATGTATGTTTTACAGTGCTATTTTTTTACAATTGAATTTGGCCTTTGCAAGCAAGAAGGACAACTGCGTGCTTACGGGGCAGGACTTCTGTCTTCTATTGGTGAATTAAAGGTATGTGCCCTCAAAACAGGATCAAGTTTCTTCTAATTTTAACCGAATATTAGTTGCATGTAAATATTTTGACTTTCAACTAACAGTTAAAGTTCCCAAGATAGAAGACTTACTTTAAACATGTGATATTGACCTAAAAGCTTTGTTTGAAGTATCAGCTGACACTTGAAGTATTAAATGGATTTGTAAGGACAGAAGTACCAAAGCAGCTGTAAATTACAAAATTTAGGCTCATAGGTTCTAATAGGTAAGGCTACCTTGGACTTTGTAAGAAATACATGTATTTTTAAATAAGAAAAGTCAAAACAAATAATTGTTTCAGCCACAAATCTGTTGTAAATAATCCAAGGTATTCAAATGGTTTCATTATTGACACTAAAAGAAGAACATTTATTAAGTTCTCAATCCAGTAGATTAATCATATTTAAAATGAAGGAATACATATGAACCCATGCTAGACTTGAAGTGCATCCCTATGTGACAGTATGTAGAACCCTCTTCCTAGAAGGGTGAAAGTGTTCATGCTTGGCCAAAGTGAGTAGTTTGAGTGGATCATTTATTGACTTTTTTATGCCTAAAAAACATAGGGAACAAGCAAAATATATTTTTGCTCAAGTGTAGTATTTTGGTATGTAACACATCTCAAGATTGGAGGGGAGGGGAAGGAGAGGGAGGATTATTGTATTCTGAGACCCAAATTGGTAGCTTTTCTAAAACCACATATTTACCTGAAAGCATATGCAGAATAGTATTTATGAACTGTTTTGCAAAATATCTGATGTTTATTTGTGCTTATACATTTTCTTGCCCTCCTGGGATGCCTTTCAGTATTACCTGGCAGTTTAATAGAAGTGCCTCAGTTTCTTTTTGCTACGTATTTCACCCGTAACTGTGAGTGTTCATGGTGAAGCTCTTTAGTCAAATTTCTCTTCTCTCATTAATAGAAAAAAGGTCAAGTAAAATGAATTTCTCCTTTTATTTGGTTGCATTACAATTGCTCTAAGTTCAGTGCATGCTTCAGCCACAGAAGATTCTGTATCAGCCTGGCAATATTTTATACCCACAATGCAAAGATGGTTAAATGCAAAAAGATTAACACATCTCACTAGTTGACTTCTGGCCCAGCAACATTCAATGCTGAGCCCCAAACTCTGTGCAGGAGTCTGCATAGAATCAGGCCTTTTATTTAAACTAACAGTTATAGTCATTAGGTGATGACCCTGAAAATACCTATCACATCATTTACAAAATCTAAGGGCATAAAAGTGAGGAAATGAATAGTCAAGAACATAATAAATCTTCTACCATCAATGTCATAAACAAACACATTATTCTTGTCAAGTCTGCATATTTTGTTACCACACATTTGTGATCCCAAATCTGTGTTCTTTACTCAGTAATCTCGGAGTATAAGTGCAAAGAATAATCCTTTGGAAAAGCAACAGTAAAAATTAAATAATGTGCACATTAATGGATGATATTGATCTGCTTCAAAGATACAGCCATATATATCATAGTAATTTTGCTATAAATCAATAATATTATACACTTTTCTATTATGCTACATATATATTTCATAAATGTGAAGTCAGAAGGGACTATTACATCATCTGATTTGACCTCTTGTGTATCATAAGCTATTAGATTTCATCAGATCTTGCATATGCTGAGCACAGGGATTAAACTTGGATATTTCAGTTACTGAGAGAGTAAGGACGTGTGCTGCAGGCACAGAACATCACCATACCAGAAATAACCATCATCTCCAAAAAGGAGCTGATAAGGTGAAAAATGTCTAGTAAGTCTTTGTGGGACTGTGCTTACAGGGTAGAAAAGATGGTAAAAGGTATGAAAAACTAATGCAAAAAAATACTAAGTTTTCTGCTAATCTGACCATGGGAAAAACTCTTTCTAGACCAGAAAACTTGCAGTGAGTGTGCTTCTTGTCAACAAGACAGATCAGGCAGGTGCTTTGGAAGGAGAATGCCTGGACACCCATGACATTGTTGCATAGCCTTGCATCAAGCCATTGCCAGTCTCTGATGTTTCCTGAGAAGGCAACTTCCCTCACCTCTGCCCTTGTCTCCTTGTACCTAACAGGATGGAGAATTTTCTCCTTCACCTGAAGGTGTCTGAAAGATCATGCTCACCAAATAGACTGTAGTTGAGATCCTGATGGTGTCAATATCCTGATTGTAACTGAAATTCTAATGGTTGGCAGCAATTACTCTGAAAATGATGAGAACAATACCTGGTTTTTCTGTGGAGAGTGGGGATGAATAGGGGACTCAGATTGCATGACCATGAAGTCTGACCTTTATGTATGCAACCTCCATACTTCTCATAGGAGTCATAGTGAAGAAGACCTTTCAGAAATAACTCTTGCCGTTCTTAAGACAATGGCAGTTGTGAGCCCATAGTCCCTTCTATGAAGAGGTTCAAAATCTTCTTTATTCTTGTCACTGGGTAGATTGATCTCGTTTCAGTGTTGGATTTTGCTTCCTTGACTTTATAGGCATTTGATATTAGTATGCCTTTGTCAGCAAGAAGAAAATCCTTTTCCCTGCTGCCCTTCCTAGCAGCTCTCTTTTCAAAGCAATAGTATTCACAGGAGACACAACTGTGTCCAATTTTCTGTATAATTTCTAGGCGTTTCTAGAAATAAATGAGTTGCACTATTTTCAGAGTGGAGGTGGCCAGCAGATAAGCGAATGGCTTATTTGGTCACCACTGTTTCTATATTACACTGCTCCACTCTGCAGACCTGATCAGCAGCTTTCACAACAAAGACACATGAAAGCTAGAGAAATGTGGCCATCAGCCTATCAACAGAGGAATCCCTTTAAGTTTTTTTACCCACTCGGTATTTAGACTTTGAATTTCAGATTCTGAAAAATGCAACTCCTGATATGCATGCTATGGAAGCATCAAGCTTTAAAAAATTTTAAAAGCACAACAAAATAAGGAGAAAGAGAAGATTAAAAATGAAGCCTGGGGGAAACGAATAATGCAGTAAGTAGTTATAAAATGTTCTGCCTAATATAGTCAGGTTAACTCTAGCTAATGCTGTTACACAATATATATTTGGGGCTTAGAGATAAGGCAGAAATAATGTACATTTCAATTATTAAAACTATTTCTAAAAGGCGGCCCAAATGTCTTCAGAAACTTTATTCCATTTACTTTTGATGATGCTCTCTTGAACCCTTTCATTAAAGGAGTCTCCTATCAACTTCAGTTTGCTATAGGTCAAGTCTTATATCCTTGTTATATGCTTCTGTATTTAACAGAGGTAGACTTCTAATACTTTTGTACAGATTTTCTAAGCCAAATGCAATATCCAATAATGTTTTGGTTTAATGACAGATCATGTTAAGAAGAGCCAACATTAGCCTTTATAAAGAAAAAACTTCAAACACAGGTTTTGGTTCTGTTGCATGAAGAGGATGAAGATAATCGAGAAAAAAACTACTGGATCTTAGATGCTCATTTCAGTGTTTGTTTGTTTGTTTTTTAATAGAGAGTCTTATATTTATTTGAACAGTATAGAAAATTATACTGATAACAAACAATTTCTGGTAAAATCAGGTTGTAAATATGGAAGTCCTATGTTGTAGATAAGCAGATAGATTTTCCAAGACATTGTGTTCTTGTGTTCATTTGTTCACAGAATAACAGAGCAATAAAATAAGTACTGGCACACAGGAAACTTGTCACCTGTGCTATTATTCTGCCTTATTTTGCTATCCCTGCAGTATTTGCCCTTGCCCTTGCTAACTGAAGATTTTGCTTTTTCTTTTTTTTGTGAAACTGAAAAGCCCCAAGTTGTATTATTATATTTCATTTTTTTATACTCAAAGGAGAAATCACAAGACCAAACTCTTTTTCCATGTCATTTAGGAAGTGATTCATAGTTGCTCACTGTAAATGCTGGGTGCCATCTGAGATGCCTCAGTAGATCTGACCAGCTTTCCAACTGCTAATCCAGAAAAGTGTAAGCCTTCTTTAGGTTGTATGCTATATCTTCCATCCCTGTACAGATGTACCAGACATCGTAGGCCCTAGAGAACTGTGCTTAGGTACCTCAATCACTCTCTTAATCTTTGATCTAGCAGGGAGTAGAGGCATTTCTTTAGTGTAGTTCTTTATCCCAGTATAGCTGATTGTCTAATTCTTAAGTTATCCAGCTGTCTGATGCTGCTCCTTTTCCTGAGAATCAGCAGTGAATCATTTCGTAGTTTCACTCGTATATCTTGCTGCTTGAGCTGGAGGAGAACCACCAACAGCTGATTTAGCATAAACTCTACATTTTTTGTGAATGGGCTGTTAGAGTCAGTTATCACAAATCCACAAGGCATAAGGTGCTCTACTTGACTGAAAGCTCTTTTCAGCGTGATTGTTAGCCTTTACATCTCATTGGAGGTAGATAAGTGAAGAGGTTTCTGATGGAGAAATGTGTATTGGATACTTACTCATTTGAGCTCACAGAAGAACTGAATGTCCAACTAAAACAGAAGTGAGTAGCATTCATTAAAATAAATGTAGACCTGAGCATGAAAGCTTTTGAACTCATCAGATGAAGATTTTTGTTGAGATTCTGTACTTCATAATGTTGAGAGTGCCAAGAACCAATATTTTAGAGCGCTGTGGTATTTCTTAAAAAAACCTTCTAGTTTGGCTCTGAGTCAGTGTCATGAGCAGTCTAATTCACATTAGACAGTTTATGATCTGTCTGAAGGTTTGTCTCCAGGCTCAGTTTACTTGCTGAACTCTAGCATTGCTGGTGTCAGCATATCAGTTCAATAGTAGACAATTGCAGATGCCAGGCTACACAATTTGAAAACATCTTCCAGATTTGCAAGGGTAATTCCCCTTGCTTTGGTAGCCGAACAATGATTATTCATTCCAAGAGCCAGAAGATCATATCCTAGAAGGGAGATAGATATCTTGGGTGAGAATCCATCAAAAATTAGGCACTTCATTCCCAGACTGCAGTCCCCCAAAAAACTGATCAGTTGTCACCTAACGTTGAAGGCATGTCCAAATTCTTTAATCTCTGTTTCCAGGTTGTGTACTGCCTGGTTTCTGCACATCCCAGTCTTTGCAGAGTTGCTTGGTGAAGCAGCAGCTCTGCTCATGTGTGAACTAAAGTGAGATCCAGAAAGTAGGAGTCATTTCATACAGATAATTTGGAGAGAATAACCAGAAAGGCTTTCTCAGAGGACATCCATTGTGATAAAGAATTAACTTTTGCTTCTCTTTAAACTCTTTCCTTTTATAGAATTAGAGCTTAGTGATTAGAGCAGTTGTCCTCAAGGTATGAGACAAAGGCTGAATCCATTCTTGTCTCTGATTGCTTCAGTCTCATGGAGTGAACTGCCCCATCAGAGGCCAATAGCAAGTGAAAGAGGAGAGGACAACACTGTCATCCTTTCTGCTGAAGCTTTCACAAACCAGGAAAGAATCCATGAGCCAAAAGTGGTCACTTACTGATTCAGTTCCTAATAATACATGACCAATGTCACTCTTTTGATTCACTGCGTAAGGCTTCGCTCAAACTGCTCAGAATTTTAAAACTTTGTACTTTAGACATTTGAGGCATCAGTTCTCACCAGGAAGTACAAATGCACTTAAAGAGGCGATGTTTTTATCTATAGTTAACCTCCCAGGGAGCCTGCTGTAATTCCCAGTCAAGAAAAAAATAATTTTGATAGAGGGAGGTAAATGCCTACAGGCACTCAAGTACATCATTGGTTTGCAAGCAGACAGTGACAACAAGGATGTAGGCAGAGGCCAAAAAAGATGAGCCTTGTTCCTCCAATCTATTTAGAGGAGGATGTGATTAAGATTGGACCACATTTGATTTCTGTTTTCCAAACCTGTTTAACTGATGGTTGGCTAGAAGCAGCAAACCTTGTGAGAAAGAAAAAATACATGTACTGAAGTCAATTTCCTGACATTTTAGGATTCCATGGATTAATTTTTCATGTATTTATTTTTGGAGAGAGAGGAGGTGGGGTGGAAGAGGTTCTTGTTCCAGTTTCATGTCCTGTTATTTGGAGACTGCAGGTTGAGAGCTAGTGTGATATTTTCAGAGCCTTTTACAGGGATTTAGGAGTGAACATAAGCAAGAGCTCAGATAAAAAGTGTGGTGAATACTTTAAGGTTAATACTTTACTCTGCTATAAAGAACATCCCTGTAGAAAGAAAGTAAAGAAACAAGGGGTACATTCAGACCTCAGGGATCTGCTCCCTCCCTGTCGTATGTCTATGCTTTCCATGCACATCTTCACTATGGATAGATATTAGGGGACTAAAGAATGTTGAAAGTCGACCTAAATATGCTCTCCTTCTTTACCTTGTAATTCTGTACAGAGCACTGAGAATGAAAATAGATGTGCTCTAAAAGTTAAGGTGGATCCTAAATCTAACAGAAATATTCAAGTGGAAAGGGGAGCTAGAAAAAGATTGTGTTGGAAAATGTCTCAGCACTTGATTTTTCAGTTTTTAAACCTCTATGTCCTTTCTAGCATCTAGTGTGCCAGTCTCATAAAGAGAAAGGCTAATTGGAAATCTCTGTGTAGCAGCATTTGATGCCTCATTTGCCCAGTGTCTGCTCTATACTTATCTTTGCCTGTTACATTTAGCTATTTTTTTTCCCTTGCAGTGCTATATGAAGCATCATTTCTCAGGTGTATGTGGCAGAAGGGTAACACATTTCATCAGCATGCTATAAATGTGCATTATTTAATGGATTTTCTGCTATCCAGTTTCACTCTTAAACTCTCTGTCAGGAAAATAGTATATGATTTTGGCCAGGAAATGTAAAATGCAGATTGTATGAGTGGTTTGGTCAGACCCAATTTTCCCAATAAGACAATGACCAGTTCCGCTAGTTAAGTGACATTTCGGGGATATACACATTTGTAGTTATACAGACAATTTTTCTGGAACAGTTATGTGATAATTTTCCCATTTCCAGGTGAAGATTTAGATCTGTATGCCTACGTGCAGTTGCATTTCTAATCTCCTCTTTGTTCTTTCAATAATTTTTTTTTAAAAATACTCTCATAAAAAAGGGATTTCTTAAACAAAAAATTTTCAAACTGAAAACCAACTGTAAAACAAGAGAGGCTACCAACTAATGGGAAACATATGGCATAGCAGTATAACATCTGTATATATGAACAATTGTATAGATACACAGCAGTATCAAAATATAGTTTAACAGATCCTGTGGTGTTTTTTGCAGCATGCTCTTTCTGACAAGGCCAATGTGAAAACATTTGATCCAAAGACAACCTGTTTACAAGAATGCCTTATCACTACTTTCCAGGAAGCTTACTTTGTTTCAGAAAGTTTTGAGGAAGCCAAAGAAAAGATGAGGTAATTATTTCTCTTGACTAAAAAAACCCCAAATTTCCTGTTCTTTAGCAGTCAAAAAAAAAGTGGTGTTAATTTTCTCTTTTCTTTCAGAGACTTCGCCAAATCAATCAATCGTCCCTTCTCTGTGTATTTCAATCCATATACACAAAGCATTGAGATTCTGAAGGATACCAGGAGTATAGAAAACGTTGTCCAGGACCTCCGCAGTGATCTAAACACCGTATGTGATGCTTTAAGCAAAATGAACAGATATTTAGGAATTTGATGTGTAGCGCTGTGATTTGCTGTCAGCTGCTTTTTCTGTAGCCAGTCTAATAACATCACATGATATGGCTAACTTCTCAAATGCATCAGTTTTCCCTTTACAGCTTGGCTTGTGGCTTGCATCATTGTGTAGCTCTGTCTAATTGTAATGTGCAGACAAACCAAGGCAATGCTAATTTGTAAACACAACATGGAATGCAGTAGAATGTAATCATCGGTTCCTCGACACAATGTCATATACAAGTACACCATTAAAAACTTGCCTGACAATGGTTTACTTTCCATAAGTTGATTCACTTCAATGTATAAGAAATGGTGTTGCTGATTTTATTAAATTTGAGTTTATTTCTTTATGATCTCTTTCCTCCCATAAGAATCCAGGAAAAAAAATTATTTGCAACATTTTGATTTTCTTTGTAAGAGACTTTGTTTTTAATTCTGTAGTGGTGAAGACAATGTTTTGCTCATATATCTGTAACAGAACTGAGTGTCTCTTGTGACTGAACAATACGATTTATATACCAATGCCGACATCAGGAGGGCCATGTATCAGTACTAAAAGGTCTGTGGAGATTTCAGATTACAAGAACTCACAAGTGACAAATGTTCAGTGTGGCTGAGTAATTGCAACACAATAAAAAAAAACTGACCAAACCATCTGACACTTCATGTAGAAAGGTAGTTCTAGTTCATGTGTGTGTTTCCTGTGACAGTCCTAAGAGCACTTCCTCTGCGAGGGCTATCTGGGAATAAGAGAGGAAGTGAATGTATTAATTCTGGGTTGTTGATGTGAATATAAGCCCTTCTACATCACTGTGTGCCTTTCCACATTCCCTTGTCTTTTGAGCATACTCCTTCTGCATTTTGTGCATAATTTGCCTTTCCTCATTATGTCACATGCAACCTTGACATGGCCATGCATGACTGGGTCTGTGCTCTATCAGTGTCACCACATATAAAAGGATGAATGTGGAAGTTGTTATTTAATTATAGCCAAGATGATTATCAGTTATTAGATTACTTGTGGGGTGATTAAATCACAGAGATACCTAAGCTGCCTAGCTTGTACCAGATAGATGCAGGTAATACCTGAATTAATAAACTCTAAGTTAGCAAGCTCTGACAAAAGTGCAAGCTCTGCCTAGGGAGCACAGTGCAGAAATATTCAAGTCGGCTCTTATCTGGAAGTAATAATTATACATGTCTTTCCTTTATCTGGGTTATTCTGCTCTCCTATTAGCCAATATAATGGAGAGTTGACTATATCGCATGGACCCTTCTTAATGGAAGCCACATGGCTTATGCAGATCATGGCAGTATGGGTGAAAGGGTCATAGCTTGTGTACATATATGGGAAAGAGGTATCTATTGAAGCTGCTCTGCCGACTGAAAGAGTCATGCAGATACTCTTAAGTGTTGTTAGCAATTTCAGCATAAAAAGAGCAGCACTTGATGTACCCGTATATCCTTAAATAAGAGGCAATCTATAAGGATAATTTTCACAGGGAAATATGCCACCTCCTCAAAGATAACTATGAGATAACAGAAAATGCTCTTTTCTCCGAATGGTCCCTGCTGCATTCTAATGCTGCTGTTAATAGGGTGTGGAAAAATCTACGTTTAGATTTAAGTGTGACTGCTGTTCATACAAATGAAGAGCTCTTGAATTATCTCATGGGGATCAGCATGCCGGAGGAGTTAACTTCCTGGATTAGTAGTAACGCTGTTAGCTAGCACTTATCACAGAGGAATTGCTGCTAAGTTTGCATGGAAGTTTCTCTCCCTTTCTTCCCATGGCGTCTGGTGAAGCTACCCCTTTCTGGAGAAAATGGACTGTACTGATACTTGCTTTAACTTGTCTGAAAAAAACCACATTAAGCAAGGAAGCATAGGATCATAGAATAGTTGAG